>MJUU01010942.1:8167-29851 GCA_002080025.1 Modiolus philippinarum
AATGCAAAATATTTCAGTCTTATAAGGTAATTTGGGGAAAAATACATTTGATAAATGTTGTGTCACGACAATTGAAATAAGCACTGACATCTAATCTCTCCCACTTCTGAGGTCATTTTAACAAAAGATGTGTAGGTTTGGTATCGCAAGAAAGGAAAAAAGATAAAATGCAAAATGGTTCAGTCTTATAAGTAATTTTGGGAAAAATACATATGAAGTTTGTGTCGCGACAATTGAAATAAGCACCAACATATAATATCTCCCACTTTTGGAATCATTTTTGACAAAAGATGCATAAATTTGGTATCGTGAGAAAGGAAAATAGCTATAATGCAAAATATTCCAGTCTTATAAGATAATTTTGGGAAAAATACATATAAATGTTGTGTCGGGAAAATTGAAATAAGCACCAAAAAGATGCATAAATTTGGTATCGCGAAAAAGGAAAATAGCTGCAATGCAAAATATTTCAGTCTTTTTAAGGTAATTAGGGAAAAAATGCATATAAATGTTGTATTGCAACAATTGAAATAAGCATTAACATATAATATCTCCCACTTTTGGATTCATTTTTGACAAAAGATGCTTAAATTTAGTATCTCAAGAAAGGAAAATAGCTACAATGCAAAATATTTCAGTCTTATAAGGTAATTTGGGGAAAAATACATTTGATAACAGTTGTGTCACGACAATTGAAATAAGCACTGACATCTAATCTCTCCCACTTCTGAGGTCATTTTTTAGTAAGATGTATAAATTTGGTATCAGGAGAATGGAAAATCTAAAATGAAAAATATTTTAATATTACAAGGTAAATGTTATGGTACGACAATTGAAATAAGCACTGACAAATAATTTCTCCCACTTTTGAGGTCATTTTTGACAAAAGATGCATAAATATGGTAACGCGAGAAAGGAAAAAACCTAAAATGCAAAATATTTCAATCTTATAAGGTATTTTTGGGAAAAATACATATAAATATTGTGTGGCGACAATTGAAATAAGCACCAACATATAATATCACCAGCTTCTAAGTACATTTTTGAGAAAAGATGCATAAATTTGGTATCGCGAGAAAGGAAAAACGCCATAAAGCAAAACGTTTTAATACTATAAGGTAATTTTAGGAAAAATACATAAAAATGATATGTTGCAACAATTTAAATAAGGACCAACATATAATATCTCCCACTTTTGAGTACATGTTTGACAAAAGATGTATAAATTTGGTATCCCAAAAGGGGAAAAAAGCTAAAATGCAAAATATTTGAATCTTATAAGGTAATTTTGGGAAAAATACATATAAATGTTGTGTCGTGACAAGTGAAATAAGAACCGACATCTACTGCTTATAAATAAAAATAGATTATAACAATGTTCTATAAATAGCGCTTTTACCTGATGAATCTATAACCTAAAATTAATAGATTCTGATACATTGTACCTTCGGGATCCTTGATTGGTAATAAAATATTCTTATACCTGCTGTTGACTGGTATGACTTGTGAAGTGAAATGTATATCGGTATGTAATGGAATATTTTAGGTTAAAGGGATGTGGCGTTAAAGCGGGTCATCTGCATATTATTATCTCCTACGGTCAATCAGGCGCATCAAGTACATATTAAAAGCGAAAGTTGGGATCGTGCAGCAATCGACTGGGAAAAATTGTTATACAATTTATGCATGAGTTCCTAAAAGAAATGAAAGAAATGTTGTAAGTTTATTTTGCTTGCCGGGGGTTTTGCAAAAGGAGACGGTTTTTCATTTAATATTAGAGCAGAATGACGTCGCATAGCCCAAGCCAAATTGAAAATCGATGAAATCTCGGACAAAATTGTGAAGACTTAAGTTTTCCGGGAATTTTTTGCAATTTTTTACCTAAATTAGGGGGGGTCCAACTCAAGAACCCAATACCCCTGGATCCACCAACTAAATACCATGCATAAAATTTATGATGTGTGATAATGAATGAGCTCTTTACAATCAAGGTAAAACGCTCGGATATAACTTTATCGGCAATATGTACATTTTTCTCTTTGATCTTGCTGACTGATATTTGTCAGTATCTTCGTACTAACCTGATACAAGAAAATATTAGGCAATATGAAGTCATGGCTCTTATGGTAGTGCCGATAAAAACAATAATAGTAGTTTTGAAGGTCTCGACAGAAAAGAATTACTATCACAGCTCATCCTATCGGACTCGCTGCGATACGGTGATATTTTCTGTCTCGACCTTTAAAACTACTATTTTCTATATGTACACAATTTTGAATTTGTCTTGAAACTGTTTTTGCTGTAATATATGAATCAACAAATGTTGGCTAAAGTCAATGTAAGAAATAGACGACTTTCTTACTTCATGTTGGCTGGCAGAATTACTGGTTATTATGTTAACCATTCTGATACAATTAATTCAATATGAAATTCAGAGTCCCCATACTTCAACGCTTTTGCGCTTTGATTTACAAATTTACTGATTTGATTCCAGTAAATTTGCATACAATTTTGAAATGTGCATACCTGTGTACATCCTTTGAATCTTTATAGTTACACAAAACCTGAAAATAGCGGTGAACAAGCAAGCAATAAATTTATGAACTATCAATATGTTGTGACATGTAGAAAATGCCTCTTCAGAAGCCAGGTTTTTTTTCGGAAATCTTATTTAGTGGTTGGGGGTTCCAACGGAGACAAAATTTCAAATTGTATAATTTCTCGTTCCTCCTTGTTTCCCTTTATACACTACTATACAGTAAAGTACCATAGACTCTTTTATAGCACGTTCTATTTTTGATCATACAACTGATCTTCTTTACGAGGCCGGCGTATAGGGTTAGCTTGTGCACTATCATATACATCTTCAACTGCATGGCTATATAAAGCCTGGTCCCCGTCATTATCTTTGTATTGGATTTTATGAGCTCTGTCATACACTCCCTCAGCATGGTCAGCATAATGATCAGAAGATGAAGAATGGCGCTTGTCTTGTTGTGTAGAGATACTTGATCTTTCATCAGTTCTGTTTCTAAATTTTGTGTGCTTTGTCGAAATTTGATAAACATGATCAGTAGAATCGTCTACAACAGGTTGAGGGCTATTTTCGTATGTTTGGTCCTCATGCATGTCGGCATTACTGTTAAAATAGACATGTTCCTCTCCTTCTGTATTAGTACGGTTTATATGGTTTGTTGTCGGCTTACCCTTCTCTTTGGCTTTTGATTTTCTTCTGGAATTTAAATACATTTTAATTCAATTTGTATTCTGTATTATACAATGATATGAAACAAACGAGATAAAAAAAATTAATTTTTGTGAATGGTATACTTTCATGATAATTACTGCAAACGGAAATAAATAATTTACCAACACATCCAGCATATGAGTTAAGACCTACAAAATATCTTAAAATAAAAAAATTCTGTCTGATATTTTTATTAGGCTCGAACTACCTTAATAGTACAACAAATAAAAAAGGCTCTAAACGAAGTCAGCTGAGGACAGTGCTTTGCACAAGGGAGATGGCAATTATGTTGAAACAAAATTTTCTAAAATTAAGAGATTGAAAGTTTCCAATAAAACAGGTTCTCAGCTATCACCAAAGTACTAGTTACGGGTCGTTTACCCAATCGAGGACAAAAAAGTCCACCAGTAGAGGCATCTGCACAGTGTTAAACTGAACAAAATGTCTAGATAATGTTTTGTTGTTTTCGACTGTGTCATTACTCTAGCCATTGAAGGACAAAAGTGTGCAAATATGGTGACAAATATGGTAATCAAAGATAAGGTATTGATTATGTATGGTAAAAGATTGAATTGAGAAGATAGCCAGTTAATATGTAATTTAATGAGAAAGTTGGTGCATAAATATGGAAATTAATGAAAATGCTTTTATCTTCAGAATGGAAAATAAGATATGTAAAGAACATAAATTAGTTCAGTCATTGTTGTTGGTGAATATGATTATGAATTGTTAAAGTGAAAGGTATTTGTGTTTATATAGTGATGAAGAAACTGGTAGAGTGTATAAATAATAAAACTTGTTATCCATTGAGGAAAGAGACAAATATCGAGTTAAATGATTGGGCCCATTTCCCGAAATCCCGGCAATATTTTTCAATCTTCCCGTTTCACAGTTGGGAAAATATTTTACAAAGATTCTTAAAACATCTCTCCCCTTTCCCGGTTCATGGGGATTTTTTTTCAGCGTCTCCAGCTTCACAGCCAACGCCCTTTCCCGCTTTCTCAGGCACTTTCACGTGACGATCCCGTTTCCTGTTCACTTTAAAAGGCCAATTCCGCTTCCCGCTTAAACCCCATTGAGACTCACAATGATGAAGTTGTATATATGTATGTGGGTTCAAAGTGGGAATTTTTTAAATATTATGTGAAAATGTGAATAAAGTAGGAAAGCAATGGCCGAAAATTGCAATCACAGGCCATATTGTACAAGGGTATTGCACTAGAAAAACACAAATAAAAACAATATTTATTGCTTTATATAATTATTTTGAAAAACTGTGTTTGATCATACCAAATACAATAATACAGTTTATTTATTTAATACCATGAATAAAACTAGTATAAATTGTGTTTGGATGCAACCACAAGAAGTCTCTCAAACGAACTCCAAAGTCAGAAATAAAATGCTTAAGAAGAAATTTGCACATTCCACTGAACTTTTCTGTAAAATTCTATTCAATTCTGAGCATTTCTTATTTTTCTCGCCTTTTTGTCCGTTTCAATGACAACAGTCGCCATTTTGAAGTCTTGGAGACCAGAAATCTATTCAAAACATGTTTGACAACCATTCTGTAAAATTTCACCCAATTTTGAACACTTCGTTTTTTTTCGTCTTTTTTTTATTGTTTGCATGTATGGAGTCTTGGAGACCAGAAACAGATTTTACACATGGAGTGCAAACTTGGGCGATGCTCAGAAAGCACCAGGGTTACAAGAAGAGAATAAAAATGTTGAGCAACATCGATCGCAACTAAAATATGTCAATGAAGCAACACATGTCGGGAGCGGTCAATGAGAAAAAATGTAAAATCGGGCAATGTATGCCTACAAATATTTGTCATTAGGTAGCCCGACGAAAGACAAAAATAAGGACAAAAACAACATCGATAGACAACACGGGGCACATCGAAATAGATGTAGGCACACCTTGCAGTGTTACTTTGGTTGAAAGGGCAAAAATAGTCGTGTGTACAGATTATAACATTTTAGTAAAAACAATGAAAATATTGAACAGCCAAATTGAAAAAAATAAATGAATTAGTAAACGTATGAGAAATTCTCACACGGACAAACACGCCATAACTGTAATATTATAAGAGCATACATCTCAAGCACGGGGAGACTTTCTACCGACTCCACACAGCACGAGAGACAAACTCTGCAGCAAACAGGAAAAATGAAAGGATATGGAGTGAATGTATATGTGACAAAAACGCACACGATACATAGAAAACTCCAGTTTATCAAGGACCGGGCTTTTATTTCTGTCTACATCGTGATGTCGCCCGAGGGTCTTGAACTAGAGGTGAACAATATTCACCCCCTCAAGCGAGATCAAGAAGGCCCCAAGCGTGTACTTAAGCGGTATTCTTGACAAAAATTATATCAAGGTCACTCCCTTGCTCCCCATCCGCCATGGAGTGCCAACTTGGGCGATGCTCAGGATTATTCAGCTGAAAGCACCAGGGTTACAAGAAGAGAATAAAAATGTTGAGCAACATCGATCGCAACTAAAATATGTCAATGAAGCAACACATGTCGGGAGCGGTCAATGAGAAAAAATGTAAAATCGGGCAATGTATGCCTACAAATATTTGTCTTTAGGTAGCCCGACGAAAGACAAAAATAAGGACAAAAAACAACATCGATAGACAACACGGGGCACATCGAAATAGCCCATTACAGTTTAACAACTCTCCTCCAATCCTTTAGCTAGCTCAAAGAGCCCAGTGTAAAACACTGACGCACTACTGAAGAAAACTCAAACGCAAAATTTAATTATCTACCACACCCTACTGTTCATGTCAAAATATTTAAAAGTGAAAATATGTGCCATATATATATATAAAACATATATATTTTTACAACAATTTTGTATTCAACAAGCATCATTATTTGCAAGTTAGCGGAATAAGTATGGGAACCAAAATGGCATATTCATATGCAAACATTTTTATGGGAAACCTTGAACAAGATATCGTGTCTACAGCTCCATTCAAAGCAATTTCTTGGTTGAGCTTCATTGACGATATTGACATCGAATTAAATGGAACAAAGAACAACTGGACCAATTTTAGAACCCAACGGTCTTAACGAAGGTGACCAAATGAAATTCAACAGTTAAAAAAATAGCGTTAAACAATTATGTCAACATTTTTTTTATTTTATTGTATATATTTATTTGTTTCCTACATTATATTTATTATTTTTAGCTTTCTGTGTCACAAAAACGGCAATATCTTTTTTCCAAATTTCATTATAAGTGTAATCGAACCAACAAACTTTTTATCGCACATGCAATTCAAACATGTGCATATATTCATCAGTATGACGAAGCCTGTGAAAGGGCGAACATTCGCTGCAAATTTAACATCAATTTACAATTTAGTGTTGTTAAAATTAATTATACTGATACGTCCTTGAATTTAGACGCATATATTTATCTTTAGTCTTAATTTCCCTAGCTTTCAGCAACTCCCGCGACTTGTATTTTTTGCAAATACTTCTCCTTATCATGATATAAAAAATCTGAAAATTAAAAGCCACAAATAAAAGGGAAAGATATATCAATAATAAAAAACAATAAGTCTCCTAACTTCGTTTGGCAGACTTAAAAATATGCATAAAACCGACAGAAAGAATAACTTTTTCTTTCAACTTTTTAAACTTTTTTGTATAACATATTTTGTTTTGCCAAATAACAACTATAACGATAAAAAAATGTTCCTGTACGTATGACTTACAAAAAATATCCAGGAGAGGGAATCGTTTGGAAGAAACGCGTGGTATTTAAAGAATAAATATATTCTTTTGACGTGTTTTGTATTTTACATTTACTAGTATTTCTTATTACCAAATTAAAGCTGACAATTATATGCATGGAATAAAACACTATTTAACTGATAAACAAGACCCCCTTGCCATAAATAAAAGTGTCAAGACCGATCAAAAGCAGTTAAGTTACTCTTTTATGTTAAGAAATGGATAACAGGAAACACCTACAATGGCTAAAAATTATAATTACATGCAACAATTTGCAAGGAAACTACACAAGAAAAACGCGTATAAGACAAACAACAAACTTAGACAACGATAGGAACTCGGGACAGCCGGACTTGGTACCGGCACTAACAAAAACCAGCGGTAGGGTTAAACCGGTTTATGGGTACCCAAACCTCCCTTTCTCCTGTATGCATTTTACAGCGGTAAACGAGTGTGATATAGTATAACGGTCTATTAATGTAAAGGTTAGTCCTTTTGAATGCTTCATTTTAAATCGTCTAAGATACACTGGCCTTTTCACTTCGATTCTCACTTACCTCATATTAATGTCACTAAATAAGAAATATTTAAAAACACATTCCTTGATTGAGATGAATAAATCTGCAAATCAATACCGAGACGACCACAAAAAACTCATAAATCCAGATTACATGGACCACACGAAGAAAGACAACATAACAACGATCATGAAACAGTTAAAATCTAATACAAACGCCACAAAAACAAAGAACTAACAGACGGAACCTAGCACCGGTTTGAGCGGTATTCATTGCTAATTGCTGAGCAACGCTACATCCATGTCTTTTTGTCCTTTGATCCATGGATGTGGGATCGTCAACAAACATAAACTTAACTGGCAAAGTGTTCTTACAATCGCTGTCATCAATTTCCCGACAAAAAGACTAGTAGAGGACGATCAGATCATTTAAACAACCACAGGGCACTCATCGAGCCAATTGTAAGAAAACATGGCATTTTAATATAAAAATTATGAGACGTGGGCACAATAAACAGGTGGTCAGAAAAACAATTTTGAATTACAAAAAATTAAAAAGCCAAAATTTGAAAGAATGATTGTGCATTCATATGAGAAATTCTCTCAAAAACAAGTACACCATAACTGTAATGTATATAGAGCATACATCTCTCTCACGGGGAATCTTTTTACGGACTCCACACTGCAGGAGAGACAAACTCCTGTCTTAAATTAACAATGAAGGGATATGGAGTAAATGCAAATGAGACAAAATCTCTACAAATACATGGTAAAACACAGCAATGGAACAATGCTTTTATTGTTGTTCTTCATCTTGAAGTCACCATGAGGCCTTCAACAATGAGCATTACTCATACCTCATAGCAAGTCCAAGACGGCCCCTAGCACCGGTTTGAGCGGTATTCATATCTAATTGCTGAGCAACGCTACATCCATGTCTTTTTATCCTTTGATCCATGGATGCGGGATCGCCAAAAAAACATAAACTTAACTGGCAAAGTGTTCTTACAATCGCTGTCATCAATTTCCCGACAAAAAGACTAGTAGAGGACGATCACAACATTTAAACAACCATGAAGCTTCTTCTCGAAAAAGTATGAAAAATAAATAATCTGTTTGATAGAAAATTCTAGAATTAAATTTCTGAGTTTGCGAAGACATAAATATTAGTCCTTTAATATTACTTCAGTCCGTCAAATACATTCGAATGAAATGATTTTATTTATGAAAATATGCTTTCAATAAACATGCAGAGTTGTCTTGACAGTGTGGATGTAACTGCAGTTATCTGTACACGTAAGCATTAAATCAAAAAGGTTAAGACTATAAGACACGACGAACGTTTCTTACAAATACCCAATGTTTAAAAAGATAATTTAAAGTCATCTTTTTGAAATATTTCTTATATTGAAACTTTGTCCAATAAAGGTCTAAAGATTTGAGGAAGATCTATATATGAAATTTTTAAGTTAGAATGAGTTTTCAACAGAGTTTTCTGATCACGGTGTTGCGTATTCGAAATGATTCGTAATAGGGTCGGTATTACTCTTACATCGAATACCACAAAGTTTGGATGCTTATCGATAATTAATGTTGTATTTTAACAAGAAAACGGCATATAACATAACCAGTGTTCATGAAAATAATATTAAAGCAGAAAATATCCTTAGGTGCGTCAAAACCAGTCACCCTAAGATCAAATATAATTTCCATCCAAAACGGTGTTAAATCTTCATGGTTTAAATGTTACTGTTACCGCTTGTAATGATGTCTTCATTTGTTGCACTAAATTTTTGGCAGATGATTGATCGACTAAAAAATTATAAAAATATTCATTTGCTTTTTTGTCACATTGACCAATGAATTAGAACGTTACTGTTTCATTTGGAATTATCTTCAATAAGAATAATTAGAAAAACGAAAAAAATATTTACCTCATTACAAAACATATGATCACAATCACTACACACGTTAGCAATACTCCGGAGCCGGCACCAATAGCTGAAAATAATGACAAAAAAATTACAGTTTATGTTTTTTTGCTGATGCAAGGCTAATTGATGATTATTTTTTTCATCATAAATACGGGACTTTAAATCCTATTTATGACCGGAAAAATATTCATTTACTGTACAAAAAAGTCAATATTTCAGAACCTCGAGAGAAAACTACTAACACGGGACTTTGTAGGAACTCCCGTCTAATTGAAGGCGGAAATAATCGTATCAAATACAAGTGAGAAGTAATGACTGGATTCCTGACCTATTGAAATAAATATACATATCTACTAAAAGCAACCTTTTTATGAAATTGAAGTGCACATATAATTTGCCCTAAATGACAATTCTTTAAGCAATTTTAACTGACAAAATACAATTAAGCCAAAGCTGCTAATAGATTAGATATAATTAAAATACACCTGTGACGTATTTCTTTTGTTTGAACCGTCCATTATTTTTTATTACATCCCAGCTCCTTTGTTCTAACTGGGGTGATCGGAGTCGGATCACCCCGGCAATCTCACCCCAGTTAGAACATTTAATATATTCATTTTTTTTTGCCAAGGCCAGATTTGAGAACTGTTCAGTTGTTTTGCACTTGGTAAAATTTTACGATTTACTATCCGTAAAATTTTTAAAGATAAAGATTTTAAAAGTTTGAAAAATGACATTGTCCGTTGTGGGATTCGAACCAGGGTCGTTCGTTTACTAGACTTCTACCTTTTTTTTAATCTTTATTACATAATTATTACATATATTATAACACATCATGCTTCAAAATATCACAGTTCATTATGAATAACAAAATACCGAAGTTAGATTGTCATATATTTATACAGTATATATCTTACACACTTGTTATTTTCTATTCATTACTCAACCAATTACACGCAACATCTGTGCTCAATATTGCTCTTTGATTTATTCCCCTTACACATTCATATATACATATTTTGATATTTTTCTGTATTTTTTTAAAAGGTAAAACATTCAATGTTATGTTTAATGGTATATTTGTCTGTTAAATGTCCACCGATTTCATATCTTTTAAAGTTCTAAATTAATGTCAAAATGCAGTTGCTACAGTGCAAATAAAGAGATACAAAGCGAAAAGCAAATTATTTGGCGTATTACTAGACTTCTACCTTACCTACTACACCACGAACTCGCTTGACATTTGGTGTTAAAAATCGTATATAAAGAATCGTTGTGGTGCACATAAGGATATATATTATTATTATAGTATAGAATATTTATTTCACGACATTAAAAGCTTGCAAATAATTTTTAAGAATGTGTATCGTCTTTCCTTAGCTTGATAAATTAGCTGGGATGTAAAATAGTTATCACACTCGGACTTGGTGTGTCTGTATTATCTCATCCATCCGGCCGTCGGGGTGATCTTATACAGACACACCGCGTCCTCGTCTGATAACTATTACAGAATGGACAATTATTTGCTATTGTAGTGATACGGTTCCGTAATTACGCTATCTATGTACGGTCCACTGAAAAATTCAGTTGACCGCACATTTATAGTATAATTACGGAGGCAAAGCCAAAGCCAAATACCCGAAAGGAATATCATTGTGATGTGATTGGTTGATTGATTTTGGAATTTGCCTTTTTGTGTTTCCCGGAGGTCTATACTTTGTGAAATGTTATTTCGTGTTTCTAATTGATGCAACTCAAAATAACATTCTATAAAGAACAATTATCGAAGAATCACAAAAACCATAAAGTCTATTTTTGTATAGTTGGAGTTATCTACAAATTGTTGTGTATACTCAAATAAAGAATTTATGCATAAGTATAAAAATAAAAGCAACAAACTTAAAGAAAAACAAATAACTTTTGAAGTGTAGTAAATACATTTACACCGTAGATATCTGATTTGGTCACTTGTTCAAAGAAATATTAAGTGAAATTGAAAGATTTCCATCGGACTTCCTCAGTTTTAAGTCTGGCTGTCCTTCGTCAGTATTGCCTTGTATTATACTATTGACTTTCTTCTTTTGGTGTTCATTCACTCGTTTATAATTTCTTACAGCAGTAGACCTGTAACCAATAACTTCGCAAATAAGCTGCTCGTCAACAATCTAGTTGCTGCAGTTGCTCGCAGTGAGTGATTTGTAGGATACCCATCCAAACCGCCAAATTTACAAATGTCTGCAACTATATTCGATAAAGTGTGTCGACCCATATCTTGATCGGCGTACCAAATATCATCAACAGTTGGGCGAGACAACGGTCGCAAATAAAATGCATCATTTTTTCTTTTTGGAAATTGCGGGCATTTGGACCATTAAAATTCGTATAGTTTAACAACACAACGATCATGGCAAGATTCGTTTTCGTACGCAACAACACTTTTCGGCTTAACACCGCGGTGTTTAAGACCGCCTCGGTTAGATTTTGAACAGCTTTCGTTATAGAATAGACACTTTTTGCACCCTTTGTTCACAATTCTAAACTGAGAATTAGCACCAGATCTCAAATTTCTATGTTCCTGACCTCCGCGTTACACAAAATTCAAACTAGTGAGATAAAATATAGTGTTCGACAGTTGCTTAAGATTTGAAGAACCTAGGGAACCAGATGCCTATAACGTTTCCTCGTCATCGGGGGTGATTTCTTCAGCTTGTCTGCCAGGAACACGCGATTTTGCCCTTTCCTTCATGATATTGTCTAGAGAGTTTCTTATTTGTGAAAATCTTAAATCGTTAAGGTATTTGTACGATTTACCGACTGTTTCCATATAAAGCTATAAACATACAACTAACAAATCGTGAAATTGAGAATTTCAATTCGTCTACGGTCATTTCGTCAAGTTCAACATTTATCGGACTTAAGTTAAGATTTCTGTCAATTCCCTAATATTCCTATATGTTTCCAATTCCTTGAATAAGGACGTTGCCCACTTTATTGTAGACATGGTACTATCGGCAAATCTGAAAAAAAGAAAATGTACTAATTACACCAGACGACTAGTTAATAATGACGCTTAATGGTAAAACTTAGCTTGTGTATTTCACTTAAGGATGCTTGCTAGTCACGTTTTCTTATTTCTGTCAGATTTTTGGACTTCTGTGGTTTTATGCATTCAAAAGCACTATAAGTTGTTGCCAACGAGCCCCTATATTTTGTTTGATATATACATTTTATACATCTTTGGCAGCATTCTGACAACTATTCATTTAATCCTATTTATTTTGTCATATTCGTTCATGGATAAACACTGCAAAATTTCCAAACACTTATTTCTAAAAAACGCCATCAGTAACCTGAGAATTTTTTTCGCTTAAATTACTTTTTTCAGTTTTCTTACATAAAATAACATTTAGTTGAAATCCTATTTATTCTTAATTTTACCAGCAAACATCCTTAATACAACAAAAATTAAGGGTACGGTCATTTGATTTTCAGAGTGGTGGGGGCTTGGCGATCTTGTAAACAAATAATTTATTCTTAGTGCCGGTGGTAAAAAAAAATCTTATCTTACATGTACCTGTCTTTACATCCCAGCGGTTCTTCAAATCGATAGTTTCAAAAAATATTCCTATTCCATTCGTTTTACTCTGTGCTTGTACGGGATGTTTTCGTTACCAATTCGTTTTATTTGGTACTTGTCCACACTGGGTCCGAAGTGCATATCGAGAATTCCCTTTTTTTTGTGAATGGCATTTTATTTCTATAGTTGCGACTCGAATAAATGCCTTATTTAAGTCAATAACAAATTGACTGCAAAAAGGTGCACAAATAAGGCACTTAATCGAGTGGTACTATGTAGAAATTAAATGCCATTTTCGTAAATAAGGATTTATCATAAATAAGACGTAAAGTTGGCCTCAAAAACATATTTTACACTTCAAATATATGAATATAGCCCTTTTATGTAACCAATGTGAAATATGCCCTGTACAAGACAGTCAGACAAAGAAAACATGACTACATTATATTGGCAACCCCCTTAACGGAATAATGTTGGTTGAGGGAACAATTAAAATCTGATCATTATTACTTATATATAATACCCTATCAAAACTGAAATTTAAATTACTTTCATCAAAAGGGGGGGGGGTCGCCAGTTAGAATTATGCCGGTAACAACGATTATTTATGATTTCAAACGTTATATCAAGTATCACAAACATTGTTGGTCGGGTCAATAACATGTAATAGTTTCGTCATCAGCTATTAGAGCTTTAAGAGACTGGGGTACTGAGCTTTGAATCTTTATTTTATACCAGGAACAAAGATAGCAACAGTACTTAATTACCTACTTTTTCGTCTGCATTCTACTGACTGCACAGTCTGGTAATGGCTCATGAAATCTGGATGATAGTTGCACTTCAGGCGACGGGACACTAAGTACCTCTTCATCGGACTGAGTCAATGTAATCGGTTGAAGTTCCTCAGTTGAGTCTTTACATGTATTCTAGTCATAGTCCAGTATAAAGTTGCAAATTTCATCCTCAACAGTTTTATTACATGTTGATAAGATGGAATTATCTTGTGAAAAACGGCTTTGTGTCAAAAAAAATTCCTCGTCGTCCGACATTGACATTTCGTAATCCTTTGTTTGAGTGAGTCACTTGAAAAATCGAATTCGAATATATACATAGTATGAGGACCGTTCGGTGCTATACGGTAAACCCCGCCTAATTGCCGTTGATTAAGAAGAAATATATACTTTGAGGGAAAACGTTAACTTTATTTATCTAAAATATAATTAGTAATCTTTATACAATTTTACTATCAGATTTCATATAGTCGTTATATTTCATGTGTAGTTTAAATAAGAAAAAGCCCTTCGGGGCCTTCGTTCCATTATTTTTTAGGAATGGACAGTTTTCTGGACTTTCTCTTATACATTACCCTACAAATGTAGCTCATCAGTGTTTATTAATTAGTGATACCCTCTCCATGTATTGATGAAATGATTTTTTTCGTATAGTTACTTGTCACCAGTACCTATTATTGTGGGTCTGCTTTCATCTTCTCTATCCACAGCATCAACATCACCATCAGAAACAGCAGCTGAAACATGACAAAGAATTAAACTTCCAAAAAGTTTAAAAAAAAATGATAATGTGTGAACTACTAGTATATTTCAGAATCATTGGAAACAAAAACCTTTGTCAAAGTAGTAACAATAACTAAAGGTCAAACGATAAATCCTTGCTTGGGTCAAACCATGGAAAATAATTAGATTTAACAATACTAGAAAATTTACCAAACTGTATTTGAAACTAGTGGAAAAGTTGATTAAAGAAAATAAAATGTAAATGATTTAGTCTGTGAGAAATTCCATGGTAAGAGACAGTAGATTTTGATGACAAACAAAAATGAAATTCTTCATTGTTTTGTCTTAATTTTCCAAAGTACATAGGGTATGTGTATCAGTGTTTTCATTCCGGTGAAGTACATGTACCTATTCCAGTTGGATACAAAAAATTTCCACAACTCTCAAATAAAAAAGAGATTACTTATCACGGAATAAACACTAAGGTAGAATTACAAAAGGTATATTTAATACCCGGATATTGTACACGGCAGATTAAAAGTACGCTTACATATGTGTTCCCCTATGGAAGACTAGTTCTGTCATCGAGCTATATTAAAGTTTCGATATATTATCTCGACAAGTCGTGATAATTTGGGTATTTTGTCGACATAACAAACAAATTATCGCGATAATTTCTATGAAAAGTCAACTTGAAGATAATTATGTTGACAAGTCGAGATAATTATATGAATTATGTTTACCTTTAATGTCACGTTTCCCCTTCCCCGTTCTGCTCCCCTTTTCCGTTCTCCACCCTTCTCCCCGCTACCTTTCGGTTTCCCTTTACTCCCTTTATTATATTGTTGCCTAATTATTTAGGGAATTTCCTGACGGAATCATGCTTCAATATGTTTGAGTGAAAACGGTCATTTCCAGTAACTGGAATTCAAAAATGTTTGATCCCCATTTTGTTGAGTTTCCTGAAAGTCTCAAAGACCAGTTCTTTGTTTTAAAAGGTCGTTTTCAATTATTGGATTGCTAAAATCTTAGACTTGGATGGTAAGAGATTATTGCAGTTTCCGGCAGCCCAATTTAGTATTTTCATCCAGTATCCCTTTTCTTTAAGACATATCCACAATTATCCAAAGCAAAGCAAATAAACCATCTTAAATAGATTGAATTGATAAAAATTTGACTCTGCTTAGAAAATTTATTTATTTTCAGGAAAATCTCGAATATTTAATTATAATTTTCACCAAATCTTATATCAAATTATTTACTTGTATTTGCAACAATAAAAAATAATCTTCACATCAAAATCAAATTATTGATTTTCTGTAACAGTTATCACAAGAGGACGCGGTATGTCTGTTATATGGTCACCCCGACGGCCGGAGGCCGGAAGGGTGAGCACAGATACAGATACACCAAGTCCGAGTTTGATAACTAATTAACATCCCAGCTAATATGTTAAGAGATCCGATATTCATTCTTAAAGCCACTCTTACGGTGGGTTTACACGATCCGATTTTACATCCGATTTTCATTCGATTTCACCCCCATGCCCACAGGTAAATCGTTTCCACGGGTGTTTACACGATCCCATTTTATATTCGATTTTCGTTCGATTTTTTAATTAAATTGCAGGTGTTCGTTAATTTAAGTAAATATTATTCGAAAGGGGAATACATGAAATGTCCTGTTAATTTGTTTCCGTCATCAAGACTTTAACGTCATTAGTTCTCTGACGTTCATATTATCACGTCATACATTTTATTACGTCACGTTTTCAAAAAAAAAAAAAAAAAGATGGGCGACAAAAAGAAACTTGCAGCAAAATTCATAATAGCAGCAATTGCTTTGAAAAGGCTAAAAAGAAAAAAAGAAGACAGATTTGAGTTAAACCTTGGCTACAAAAAAAAAGAAATGGCTGTTTGGAGTTTGTTACTGAAAGAGCTTTAAAAAGAAGGCAGTGACACCTTTACCTACTTCTTGAGATTTAGCCCACCGCAATTCTCGTTCATTTTGAATTTGGTGAGGAACAACATTGCAAAACAGCCTACCACAATGAGGTCAACTTATATTGAAGAAGAAAGACTTTCTCTGACACTTAGATACTTGGCAACAGGTAACATATAATCATAGGTATACCTCTCTTTTACAGACGAAAGGGAATAGTTTGTACTTTATTTACAATATCTTTGGAAGTATCTTTAAATTAACTGCAAAGTTAATTAGACTTACGGACGTATTTTTTTTTTAATTATTGTAAACGAACATTCTGAATTTGAAGATATATCCTCTGTAGAAAAACTTAACTACATTTTAACTCCAGACATGACTACCTGCTCCCCGTTGATTTCCAGAAAAAAAAATCTAATCAAATTTTCAAATATTTTGTGCACAATGGCAATATATAATGAACATTCTGTGAAAGTTGCAGTGAAATTCATCAAATGGTCTAGGAGGAGTTGTCGCCACAAAGTACAAAAGCAAGTGTAAGTATCCTATGGCGGACGGACAAACGAACAGACGAACAGACGGGCGGATGGACATACACCATGATCACTATATACCGCCCACTTAAGGAGGTATGAAAATAATTAAAGGATTGAGGAAAAATATCCTCGACAGTAACCAGGCTTTCCGTATTTTGTTTATACATTTAAGAACATACTGATAATTCTCTATCACACCAGACAGAACTTTATTGCATTGGCGATAATTCAAAACACATTTGGTTTACCACCCGGTTTCAGAGAATATCGGATGAAGATATAAAAAATACTCATCAACGGAACGCCAGGTGTTAGCAATACATCACATTCGGCCCTTCCGTTGAGATGTGTTTAAATGTATCATTCCCATTTATATTGCATAAAAATAACATAACTGTTGCAGGTGAAAGCTTCCGTAGCTTAAGCTACACTTTCAGGATGTCAGCATCAAAAGTAAGCCAAATAATTCCGGAAGTATGTGAATCACTGTACCTAGCACTTAAGGGTGTATATCTTAAGGTAAGAAATAATTCGTGGCATTTAAAAGGATTCAACTAACTTGAATAAACAAATGCCCCTTGTGGGCCCTTGATGTGGCAAATAAAATTCTGTATTCTGTATTCATAATAAGACTTCGAATAGTCATCTGTCATCTGCCATGTCAATGTAAAATTATATTGAAACTTAGAGAAGAAGAAATTTAACATTTGAATTAAAGGTCGAAAGAAAAAAGGGCATTTATCGGTTATTTAATATATGAACTTCCCTTGATCTACAGGTTCTAATAATCTCAGTATCACCGAACTGGACACGATCACGAACATATCGGTCACTGTGAAGGGAACACCCGTGCCGGTCTGCTGACGTCATGTTTTGGTACAATTTGCCATGTCACGCGTAATACCTTGAATGCATAAAAATTATTGCAATGAACAATAGACTAATGACTAAATACCGAAGTTACTGTGAATTTAAATTCTGTATATGCGCATTTCGACAACTTATGTCTCTTCAGTGCAGATAAAATCTAAACGTTTGGAAGACCATAAAGTCAAAGATGTTTAAATACTGATAGAGAACAAAAAGCAATATGATCTAAATGTAAAGCCAAAATTAGCTAGGGACAGACCTAACTGTCCTAAAATAGAAATTTCAGCTTATTTTAATTTGTTATAGACTTTTATATTACCGATAAATAAATATAGGAAATTTTGTTTCTGATAACGGGCTCACTTGATACTGGCCGTGATGAAGTTCGTATTGAAAATAAAATGTCCTATATTCCATAGAGATTAATGCATGGCCTTTTCCATATCAGCACGCTTATCATCCCGAGACTCCCATATCAGCCCGATATAGGTCGACGGATGATAACCGTGCTGATATGGAAAATGCCATGTCTTTATCTATTTATTATATACTTCCGATTAGGAGTTATCATCACACCCGGGCTGAAATAGCCATATCACTGGTTTGATATGGATATTTCAGAACGAGGCGGTCTGATATGAGCATATCAGACTGGGTTTATGATATGGAATGTTAACTTCCGGCAATATTACATATGCAAAACAGTACATATCTTCGCTAAGTATCTAATAAATATTGATAATGTTTGAATCTAGCTCTTAAGTTGAGCGGATAAACAATGTACCCACTTAAGAGAGACTGCCAGGGTAATCTTCATTGTCCTCTTCCGAGTTCGAATTCAAACGGTCATTTAAAATGCTTAAAAACACAGTGTGATAAATATATTGAAAAATTGCACAAAAAGTATATTATGTTACTACATTATATATTTTCATCATTATGACGCCTACAATATAACAAATGTAACCCAAACACTATCAACTCTGATACCGTGATCACCCCTATTAAGCTGAGTTCTCGGTGATAAGAATTGTCCGGTTCAGAGTTCGCGTGTACGTTATTTAGTCCGGTTGAATAACGTTTTGTCCGGTAATAAAAATGTCAACAAACAGAATTTTCATAAAAAAAACACGCAATTAACATTTAAATATTCCCCCTTGTTACATATTTCACGAAAGGATATGGAGTAAATGAACATGAGACCACAACACACATGCCAACTCCAACATGTAATATAGCTAAGGACAAAACTACGATGGTGGGAGTTAATCCTTCAGTTTAGAATTTACATAAATTTAGTTAATAGTAATTGAACAAAGTGTACACATGAGATATTATCTCATGTACAAGTACACCATATCTAAGAAAAATAAAGAGCATACATCTCTACCACGGGGAATTGTTTTACCAACTCCACACTGAAATAAAAGACAAACTCCTGTATGAAATATTTGACGAAAGGATATGGAGTAAATGAACATGAGACCATAACACATATGTTCACTCCAACTGCAATAACCCAAATGAGCTGTATGGCCATTTCGGAAATTCATTCCTCATCAGCAGCACTAGAACCCAAACAAAGGAAATCCATAATTTCAAAAAAATTTAAAATGCATGAAACCAAACGAAATCCGAATAATCAGTAATATGTAATATAGCTAAGGACAAAACTACGATGGTTGGAGTTAATCCTTCAGTTTAGAATTTACATAAATTTAGTTAATAGTAATTGAACAAAGTGTACACATGAGATATTATCTCATGTACAAGTACACCACATCTAAGAAAAATAAAGAGCATACATCTCTACCACGGGGAATTGTTTTACCAACTCCACACTGCAATAAAAGACAAACTCCTGTATTAAATATTTCACGAAAGGATATGGAGTAAATGAACATGAGACCACAACACACATGCCAACTCCAACTGTAATAACCCAAATGAGCTGTGTGGCCATTTCGGAAATTTATTCCTCATCAGCAGCACTAGAACCCAAACAAAGGAAACCCATAAATTCAAAAAATGTTAAAATGCATGAAACCAAACGAAATCCGAATAATCAGTAATATGTAATATAGCTAAGGACAAAACTACGATGGTTGGAGTTAATCCTTCAGTTTAGAATTTACATAAATTTAGATAATAGTAATTGAACAAAGTGTACACATGAGATATTATCTCATGTACAAGTACACCATATCTAAGAAAAATAAAGAGCATACATCTCTACCACATACATTTATTTATCATTTATTCAGCTACCTCTTGACCAAAATTTGGTAAAATCTATGCAAAAATTAGCATATGCTAAAGCAGAAAAATATAGGTTTTTCTCTAAAACTTGATCACTTAATGAACATGTAATTTCACTTTTTCTTGAAATGATACTTTATGTATAGGAATAAGATACTACATATATTATATATCTAAAATATGGAAGCTCATTAAAACGCAGAACACAATCAAATTTCCCTGAATCTACAGAGTCTGATAATTTCAGTATCACCGAACTGGACACAATCACGAACATATCGGTCACTGTGAAGGCAACACCCATGCCGGTTGCTCTGCTGACGTCATGTTTGGGTACAGTTTGCCATGTCACGCGTAATACCTTGAATGCATAAAAATTATTGCAATAAACAATAGACTAATGACTAAATACCGAAGTTACTGTGAATTTAAATTCTGCATATGCGCATTTCGACAACTTATGTCTCTTCAATGCAGATAAAATCTAAACGTTTGGAAGACCATAAAGACCATAAGATATTTAAATACTGATAGAGAACAAAAAGCAATAAGATATAAATGTAAAGCCCAAATCAGCTGGGGACAGAGCTAACTGTCCTAATATAGAAATTTAAACTTATTTCAATTTGTTATAGTTTTATATTACCGATAAATATATATAGGAAATTTTGTTTCTGATAACGGGCTCACTTGATACTGGCCGTGATGAAGTTCGTATTGAAAATAAAATGTCCTATATTCCATAGAGATTAATGCATGGCCTTTTCCATATCAGCACGCTTATCATCCCGAGACTCCCATATCAGCCCGATATAGGTCGACGGATGATAACCGTGCTGATATGGAAAATGCCATGTCTTTATCTATTTATTATATACTTCCGATTAAGAGTTATCATCACACCCGGGCTGAAATAGCCATATCACTGGTTTGATATGGATATTTCAGAACGAGGCGGTCTGATATGAGCATATAAGACTGGGTATATGATATGGAATGTTAATTTCCGGCAATATTACATATGCAAAACAGTACATATATTCGCTAAGTTTGTAATAAATATTGATAATGTTTGAATCTAGCTCTTAAAGGGAAAATTCGCGAATTTTTACATGTATGCTCAATTTGTTCCTTGTGGTTTAAAATGCATGTATTTCAAGTTTCATTGAAAAATTCGCAAAAATAAAGAAGTTATTAAGGATTTTCTAGAAAATATTTGTCTGTTAGAGTAGGTTGTGACGTCAAAACCTACTTTTGAATCATGGGAAATATCTTTAAAAGTCTGTATCGATACAGATCAATTTATGTTATTTAAATCGCGCAGATGACCATTGTTTTGTCTCGTAACCAAAAAATAATTAGGATGTAAATAAAACCACGTGGAAATTTAAATATAGATATAGTTTTGTCTTCATTAAATTCTACTTCTAAACGTTTTTTTTTTCTTACTTTTTTTGGCAGAAAATGCAGCAGGTAGGAGACAACTAGTCCTTAGAATTAAATATTCTATATATATTATAATAGA
>MJUU01010942.1:39819-69669 GCA_002080025.1 Modiolus philippinarum
GGGGGGGGGGGGGGCTTGGGCGATTTTACCTAGCAAATGTGTTTATTTTTGTGAAGATCTGGAACATATTATCAGTTTTCACGAAAATCGTTAACAAATTATTTATTTTCACCAACGTCGTGCACTAAATTATTTACTAGTATTTGTATTTTCAATAATTCTTCAAATCAAAATTACATTATTTCTTCCCATAACAATATTTTACGAAAGGATATGGAGTGAATGAACATGAGACCATAACACATATGTTTGCTCCAACTGCAATAATTTTAATGCGCTGTATGGCCATTTCAGAAATTGATTCCTCAATAGGACAAGTAGGGTTAGAATATATATTTTCGCTGGCACCTAGATTAAATTATTTAATATACTAAAACGACCAAGCACCCATCATCACATGAAATCAAATGATCGACACGATTAATAATACAAAAATATAAAATTTTGTCAAAATGTTAAAAATGTTAACATTTCTCTGCTTTTAATGGCCGAAAAATGCAATGGTCACGGACATACAGGTGTGATTTTTTTTCACTTTGAGATGTAACAAAAATGTTTTCTTTTGTGACGACCCTTTCTTTTTGTCCCCTCACATCATTAATGGCAAACTGTTCATAATTTTTAGACCTTTAATGCATAAACCTGCTCATATCATTACTCATGGCCTACAAAAAAATCGATATATTGTTTCTTTTGGTGCACATTAAGGGTCCCCTTAAAGAGTAATGTCGTTTATAAGAGTTGTCTCCCATTAATAAAGATAGAACTTTGGAATCTATGAGTTGGGCTGATTTTTTGGGTTACTTTCCGTAGAATATGATTAAAAATAGCATCTGAATTTGCTTCATTAAAGAAAAACAAAAGAAAAAGAAACGATATTCACGGTATATAGGTATCTTATTGTTCACTCTTACCCCCTACTTTCATGGTCGCGCCAATCCGCTCCAGTGCTTTTTTCCTTTCATCTTTATCCATATAACATTTTGACTGCACATCCCACAGCGCTGGTTCGTACTCATACAGTTCAATTATCTTTAAATCATCATTAAGCCTACTCTCCTCTTGTTGGTCTAGGACCTCTAAAACTTCTGCCATCTTAGCAACCATTTCTATTTGTTGTAGAGGGCTGTTGAGGGGACAAACCTTACAATAAGATAAGGGGGAGGGGGCGCTATGGGTTTCATCCTGATTTCCCGTCATTAAAATTAGCAAATCCCGAAATCTCGGACATTTTTTGCGAAATGTCCAGCTCCTGGAAAATTGAATTTAAGAAATCAAGTTTTACCAATCCCGGTAGATTTTAACATAAAATTCCTATTTCCCGAGTCTAATAACACCCTTTCCAGATGACATTTTCATCCAGAATTCCCAGCCTTATAATTGGCAATCCCGATTTCGCGAAATTAAAAATGACCAATCCCGGCGTCCCGAATAAGGCATCGACCCCCCCCAATAGAAATAGTGTAAAATGTCTCCTCTTGTAATGCATTTTTGATTTATGCATTGGCGATTTTGTCATTTGATGAAAGAAAATTACATGCATACATGTATCTTGTAAAATTATTTAGAAAACATCTCGGTGTATTTGCTTTTTATTTGCTCCATTATTTTTTTTCCTTTATTTTATGACTAAAATGATTTAGTTAGTATATTCAACAACCATAACCACATATAAATATGTTGCGACTATAATAGGACAAGGTTCTGATATTGACATTGATGCAAAAACAAAATGGTGGTATATTTAGGATATGAATATAAGAGCACAACGTTCTGATAACGTTGAACGGAATTGACATTGATGCAAAAAAAAAATGGTGTTATATTTAGGATATAAAATATTTTTTATTCCGATGTTAGAAAATATCATCTTGTTCGCTCAAGATAGTTGTGCTTTCAAGATATTTTTCATTTCCTCAAAATCATATCTTAATTGTTCATGCAAGAAACTATCTTGTAAGCTTTTTTTGTACGCTCAAAATATTTTCTTGTTCGCTGAACGTCAGAATGAAAAAAAAAATTATAGTCCAAAGTGTATCTCAATATCGACATAAATAAAACAAATATGATTAGAATCACATACGGATTGACACTTTTTCTAACGAATTGACATTGTTTTATCAGCAACCTCACAAATGATGTGACGTCAGTAATATTATTTCTGGTTACCAGTGTGAAAAAAAACAACAAATGGATAAAATGTGTAAGCACCAAATTGTATCTAAATAGATTTCGGTTACATATACATAGTTTAATGTGTTTTTCATTTATTCTTTTCTCCTCGTCAGTCAATTAAAAAATCGTTTCAGTTTGATGTTTGACCGTTTACACAATGCGATTTTCGTACGATTGTCGTATGGAAATAGGATCCCATCCGATTTTGAAACGACATTTCGACACGCCATTCGACATCCGATTTTGGCGTTTACACGATACGCTTTTTGTGGAAAGCAAGAGTACAGGTTAAAAACGTATGAAAATCGGATGGAAAATCGGATAGTGTAAACCCACTTTTACACTACACCGTATTACACAAACGTATGAGAAACGGATGAAAACCATTTTAGCGGTGGTAAATATTTTTGTTTGTTGACGAATTACAATGAAAACACAAAAACGGGAGGTATACAGTACGTACATCGTACATGCACAGTCCTGGCACCGAATAACCGAACTCGTACCGAACTGACACTGGAACCCTACCGGACGAGCACCGAATAAAACGTTTTTATAAAGGTAACATACTGGACACACTGGGGTCGAAGTGCGTATCAAGAATTTCCTTATTTACGTTAATGGCAATTAATTTCTAGATAGATGCCACTCGATTAAGTGCCTTATTTGTGCACCTTTTTGCAGTCAATTTTGTTATTGACTTAAATAAGGCATTTAATCGAGTCGCATCTATAGAAATAAAATGCCATTAACATAAATAAGGGAATTCTCGATATGCACTTCGGACCCAGTGTGGACGAGTACCGAATAAAACGAATTGGTAACGAAAACGTACCGTACGAGCAACGAGTAAAACGAATGGAATAGGATTAACAATGAAGGGATATGGAGTAAATGCAAATGAGACAAAATCTCTACAAATACATGGTAAAACACAGCAATGGAACAACGCTTTTATTGTTGTTCTTCATCTAGAAGTCACCATGAGGCCTTCAACAATGAGCATTACTGATACCTCATAGCAAGTTCAAGACGGCCCCTAGCACCGGTTTGAGCGGTATTCATTGCTAATTGCTGAGGAATATTATTTGAAAATTCGCTGGGATGTAAAGACAGGTACATGTAAGATAAGTTTTTTTTATACCACCGGCACTTAGAATAAATTATTTGTTTACAAGATCGTCAAGCCCCCACCACCCTGAAAATCAAATGGCCTTACCCTTAATTTTTGTTGTATTAAGGATGTTTGCTGGTCAAATTAAGAATAAATAGGATTTCAACTAAATGATATCTGAAAAAAAGTAATTTAAGCGAAAAAATATTCTCAGGTTCCTAATGTCGTTTTCTAGAAATAAGTCATTGAAAATTTTGCTTTGTTTATCCATGAACGGATACATGTATGACAAAATAAATAGGATTAAATGAATAGTTGTCAGAATGCTGCCAAAGATGTATAAAATGTATATATTAAACAAAATATAGGGGCTCCTGGGCAACAACTTATAGTGCTTTTGAATGCATAAACCACAGAAGTCCGAAAATCTGACAGAAATAAGAAAACGTGACTAGCAAGCATCCTTGAAATACACAAGCTAAGTATTTACCATTAAGCGTCATTATTAACTAGTCATCTGGTGTAATTAGTACATTTTCCTTTTTTTAGATTTGCCAATAGTACCATGTCTACAATAAAGTGGGCAACGTCCTTATTCAAGGAATTGGAAACATCTAGGAACATTAGGGCAATGGACAGAAAGCTTAAGTCCGATAAATGTTGAACTTGACGAGATGACCGTAGACGAATTGAATTTCTCAATTTCACGATTTGTTAGTTATATGTTTACAGCTTTATATGGAAACCGTCGGTAAAGCGTACAAATACCTTAGCAATTTACGATTTTCACAAATAAGAAACTCTCCAGACAATATCATGAAGGAAAGGGCAAAATCGCGTGTTCCTAGAAGACATCAGACAAGCTGAAGAAATCACACCCGATGACGAGGAAACGTTATAGGCATCTTGTTCCCTAGGTTCTTCAAATTCTAAGAACTGTCGAACACTATATTTTATCTCATTGGTTTGAATTTTGCGTTACGCGGAGGTCATAAACATAAAAATTTGAGCTGGTGCTAATTCTCAGTTTAGAATTGTGAACAAAGGTTCCAGAAAGTGTCTAGTCTATTACGAAAGCTGTTCAAAATCTAACCAAGGCGGTCTAAAACACCGCGGTGTTAAGCCGAAAAGTGTTGATGTTGCGTACGAAAACGAATCTTGGCTTGATCGTTGTCTTGTTAAACTATACGAATTTTATTTGTCCAAATGCCCGCAATTTCGTAAAAGAAAAAATGGTGCGTTTTATTTGCGACCGTTGTCTCGCCCAACTGTTGGTGATATTTGGTACGCCGATCAAGCTATGGGTCGACACACTATATCGAATATAGTTGCAGACATTTGTAAATTTGGCGGTTTGGATGGGTATCGTACACTGCGAGCAACTGCAGCAACTAGACTGTTCGACGCAAGAGTTGACGAGCAGCTTATTTGCGAAGTTACTGGTTACAGGTCTACTGCTGTAAGAAATTATAAACGAGTGAATGAACACCAAAAGAAGAAAGTCAAAAGTATAATACAAGGCCATACTGACGAAGGACAGCCATACATAAAAATGAGGAAGTCCGATGGAAATCTTTCCATTACTCTTAATATTTCTTTGAACAAGTGACCAAATCAGATATCTACGGTGTAAATGTATTTACTACATTTCAAAAGTTATTTGTTTTTCTTGAAGTTTGTTGCTTTTATTTTTATATTTATGCATAAATTCTTTATTTGAGTATACACAACAATTTGTGGATAACTCAAACTATACAAAGATATACTTTATGGTTTTTGTGTTTCTTCGATAATTGTTCTCTGTAGAATGTTATTTTGAGTTGCATCGATTAGAAACACGAAATAGCATTTCACAAAGTACAGACCTCCGGAAACACAAAAAGACAAATTCCAAAATCAAACAACCAATCACATCACAATGATATTCCTTGCGGGTATTTGACTTTGGCTATTGAATAACAGGGATTTGCTTCCGTAATTATACTATAAATGTGCGGTCGACTGAATTTTTCAGTTTACCGTACATTGATAGCATAATTACGGAAGCGTATCACTGTGATTGAACATGAACAATGGCAAATAACTGTCTATTCTTAAAAAGTAATGGACGGTTCAAAAAAAGAAATACGTCACAGGTATTTTAAAATTAAGAAAAAGCCGAGACTGGACTTTCTCTTATACATCATCCTACAAATGTAGCTCATCAGTGTTAATTAATTAGTGATACCCTCTCCATGTATTGATGAAATGAATTTTTTTCGTATAGTAACTTTTCCCGGTGTGAACACGAAGTAATTAACACTGTTGAGCTATGGGTGATTTATATTTGTATCCTTTCAGTTTAATTATTTTTCCTCAACTAAAATTTAGTTTAAGAATTGTGACGTTGGAAAAATTCAAAGAACCTTTCAATTTCATGAATAAATTCATATTTATTTTATATATGTAAAATACGTCGGTATTTTGCTGTTAAATAGATCAGGAATCCAGTCATTTCTGCTGACCGGTATTTGAGGCGACCCTCCCCCTTTTTTTCAATTACACAAGAGTTCCTATCTCGAAAGTCCGGTATTGCATCTCATTCGTATCTTCATCTCCAAACTTATCTATCCTTATTCTAAATAAGCAAACCATCGTATTTATTGCCTTGTGGTAGACACAACTTACACCATCAATGAGGATACTGGTACTAGATTAAAAACTTTATGTAACAATAATTACTAATATCAAATAGGCATTTTTCTGAAGACGAAGATTTCATAGCAACTAATTAATTCAGTTCAATGAGTATATTTGTTTAACTTGTCACTAGTACCTATTATTGTGGGACTGCTTCCATCTTCTCCATCCACAGCATCAACATGACCATCAGAAACATCAGCTGAAACGTGACAAAGAATTAAACTTCCACAATTTAAAAAAAAATGATAATGTGTGTACTACTAGTATATTTCAGAATCATTTGAAACAACATACCCGAGTCAAAGTAGTAACAATAAATAAAGGTCGAACGATAAACCCTTGTTGACTTGGGTCAAAAGCGAGATTATATAGGACGATTCCGTCCGAGTGGTCGCCTACAAAGAGCAGATAATCGACTAAAAAAGCCAAATGATAAAGTTAGATATGCACAACCAAACACATTAATGTAATCAACATAAAAATATACCATGGAAAATAATTAGATTTAACAATACTAGAAAATTTAACAAACTGTGTTTGAAAGTAGTTAAAAAGTTGATTTAAGAAAATAAAATAGAAAAGTGTTTGGCTTGTGAGAAATTCCATGGCAACAGACAATAGATTTTGATGACAGACAAAAATGAAATTCTTCATTGTTTTGTCTTTATTTTGCATAGTACATCGGGTAAGTATATCAGTGTTTTCATTCCGGTAGTATACATGTTCCTATTCCAGTTTGATACAAAAAATTTCCACAACTCTCAAATAAAAAAAAAACGATTACTTATCACGGAATAAACACTAAGGTAGAATTACAAAAGGTATATTTAATATCCGGATATTTTACACCGCGGATTAAAAGTACGCATACATATGGATTCCCCTTTAAAACTTAATCAAAGCTCCGATGGAGCTGAATCTCGAAGCCCTGAAAATCTACACGTGGCAAAACCAGAACTGCTGCATACGTCTCTATGCATTAAGTTACTCCGTAATACGTGAAAATAATCGGATTGTGTGATTCATTGCTATAAATATATGCAATACACTGACACAGGTAAACAAATGTTATTTTCATCTTTGACAAATTACTGCCTGACAGGTTCGTTGATCCGAGAGGCAATATAAAAAAAGTAATTGGATAAACATACATATTGTTTTCAATTTAATAAAACAAAACCGTATTCAACACAAGAAAATGAAGAAATATAACTTAAAAACACAATGTCTAGGATTCTGAAAGAAACTTGCGCACTATATTTTATCGGAAGCACGAAGATCATCTTTTAGATCTGTTAGTAGGCTTGAAGCCTCACGTGATTTTTTCTTGTCATATCAAATCTCTCCAGCCATTTCATGGCTTCGAGATAAAAAGCAAATATATCTTTCCACACCTTAAGGATAAAGTAAATTATATAAATAGAAAAAGTATTAACCAAGGAATGAAATCAGCTTAAAGTATAGATAGGTTATGGACCTTGTTTTAAAGATTTTTCACAATTTGAAAATGGGAAAGGTCCCTCTTGGTCTTTTAACATTCGATATGGCACACATTTGGTTCACGGAATAAGCATGGAAATACGTTGTGGGGTGCCAAATGGAACTCTTCCCATTTTTTATATAAAGATAGTATTGATTTCTTTTACAGTGAAAGGAAACTACAATTTAATAAAATTGCTTACTGACCTTAAATGAGCTTCTAAAGCATTTGTTGACTAGAAAATTTGGAGAAATGGGGCACATATCTTACAAGGGAATAATGGATACAATCCGAGAAATCAAAATGACTTCTATGAATTTCAACAAAAGTCTCACATAACTACTTCTATGCAAAAAAAAAAACATAATAATTTTAATCCTACTTAGGCAATAGGTCCAGATATAATTAGTCCTCGAATTCTTAAACTTGTCTTGACTTAGATTGTGAAACCATTAGCTATTTATCAGTTCATCTTTGAATGAACAAAAACTATCCTGATAAACCAGTTCATGCAATACCGAATTCCATAGGCAGGAATGCTATTTTTTTCATTTAATTATAACCGGATATCTAAAGTCTATGGATTTTTAGGCGTTTCCTATTTCTGAGACATAATTATGTCACCCCAGACGTAGTCGGGGTGACATGTTGTTATCCTACGTTTCTTCTGATTATTATTATGTCGCCCCAGACGTAGTCGGGACGACATATTGTTTTTGGTCCGTCTCTTTGTTATTAATATTCTTTCTTTCTTTCTTCCAAGGATTTTTGTCCGCGCATTTTCTCAGAGATGACTGGAGAGAAATCATTCATATTTGGCACAAAATTGGATGACCATGAGAAGATGTGCATGCACCACCAACAATTTTCAATATGGCACCGGTTGCCATGGAAATGGTAAAAAAGGCGGGAAAATGAAAGTGCTCGGAATTGGATGGAACTTTACAGGAAGGTTGCTTAGGACATGAGGAATTGGTTTGTGGTCTCAAAGACTTCAGATTGGCACCCGTTACCATGGAAATGGCAAAAAAGGCGGGAAAATGAAAGTGCTTGGAATTGGATGAAACTTTACAGGAAGGTTGCTTAGGACATGGGGAATTGGTTTCTGGTCTCCAAGACTCCAGATTGGCACCCGTTGCCATGGAAATTGCAAAAAAGGCGGGAAAATGAACATGCTTGGAATTGAGTTAAACTTTACAGGAAGGTTTCTTACAGCATGGAGAATTAGTTTCTGGTCTCCAAGACATCAGATTGGCATCGGTGGCCATGGAAATGGCAAAAAAGGCGGGAAAATGAAAGTGCTCCGAATTGGTTGGAACTTTACAGAAACGTTACCTGAGGTGTGGGGAAATGGTTTTTGGTGTCAAAGACTTCAAAATGGCTGCCGTTTCCAAGATGGCCGCAAAATTACGTCAAAATTTCAACTTTGTCGAAATTCAATGAAAATTGATTTCTAGATAGATTTTGATGCTGCGAACAAGCTAAAATCATTGAATTGGCTGTCAGGGGCGACATCAGCTATTGCTTGCAATTGCAAATCTAGTATTGTTATTGCTTTTCTCTTTTATTTTCTTCCAATGGTTTTTGTCCGGCTAAGTTCTCAGAGATGCCTGGACAGAATTCATTTATACTTGGCACAAAGTTGGACCACCATGAGAAGATGTGCATGCACCAACAAAATTTTCAAAATGGCTGCCATTTTCAAGATGGCCGCCATTTTACGTCAAAATATTGTAGATTCAATAAATCAGGAATGGAATGGAAGAATTTGTTCATATTTTGTAGTAATGTTTAATAAGATGAGAGGAAGAAATTCATGGTAAAAAATTTGCAAAAAGTCCGCCAAATTCAAGATGGCCGCCAAAATACGTAAAAATTTCAACATAGTCCGATTTCAACGAAAATTGATTTCTAGGTAGATTTTGACACTACAAACAAGATGGAATCATCGACTCGGACGTCTGGGGCGACATCGGCTATTGCTTGCAATTGCAAATCTAGTTATTATTATTATTATTATTCTTTTTCTTCCAATAATTTTGTCCGCGCCGTCTTTTTGAGACGGCTTGATGTAATCAAATGAAACTTGGCAAGAAGTTAGATCATCTTGAGGAGTTGTGCTCTCCATGAATTTTTTTTTTTCAAAATCGCCGCCATTTCCAAGATGGCCGCCGAAATACGTCAAAATTTCAACATTGTCGGAATTCAACGAAAATTGATTTCTAGGTAGATTTTGAGGCTGCGAACAAGGTGGTATCATCTAATTGGGGGTCTGGGGTGACATCGGCTATTTTTTGCAATTGCAAATCTAGTTAGATTTTCCTGTTCGATAGATCTCTAAAAGAAATTTAGGGTTACTTGGAATTTGCAGTAGGTATTATAAGCAATAAAAATCTAGCGAAAATTAATAAAGTTTCCTTTTTTCATTTAACAAAACATTTGTTTCAGTATTTAATATTATTTCAGTTGTTTTGTTTTTTGTACCATGCATGACAGTTACCCAAATGTTCTTATTCTGTCCATCTTTATATAGTCAGCAACATATATTTTTTAACTAAAATAATATTTACTTGTTAACTGGGCATGATGGAAGCCGAGGTCTATGGTCAAGGGGACAAAGACTTAATATTCTCGAATAAACAATCTATATGTATTTTTTTTTCCTAAGAAGATTTTTGTAAGGTATACGTTGATTTTTAGTTCGTCTTGTTCAAACTGTTTCTAGACTATCTCTAGTTTTTTGCGGGTAACAAAACATTCATTTAATAATAATCAATTATTATAAAATGAGCATAATAAAAGACTCTGAGAACATTTAACTGGAATCTAATGCGAATAGGTTTAACATCTGCTTGAATTTTCTAAACTACATTTGCATACCTTTTGGTCTCTCTATGAAAAAGAAAGGAAATAGGGCAAATGTCAAGAAGACAACATCACATATCCAGATTAAAACGACCCAAAACAAAGCATCTAGGGGTCACCATACGGTCTTCAACACAGTGAGGAACCTCACACCATATAGCAAGCCCTAAATGGCCCCAAAAAAGGTAAAAAAGTGAAAAAATCAATGGAAACAAACCCCATCCAATAACCTAAATATCAAGAAACTAAAATTTTCTGAGAAGACACGGCCAAGCCAATCACAAACATTTTCCTGACTTGGGACAGGCGCAAAAATTGAGGTGGGGTTAAACTCGTTTTCTTGGATCCAAACCCTCCCGCTATGTGTGGTGAATGGCTAAAAAATAAATACACGAAAAGACTCACAGTAAAAATCAAACTAGAAAAAAGTCCAACTTATCAAGACGAATACCCTTTCAATGAAGTACATAAAACATGAAGACAATACACACAGGTACTGTCCGGACAAATGCTCTAGTATGATTTTACGAAATTTCATAAAAATTCAAAAAAAAAATTCTCCAAATATATTCCACGAGGTAAAATATGACCCAAGGTCTATAATAGCGTTTCCAAAGAAATAGAATGCGTAAAGAGTCTAAAAAATACGGTGATAGTGATTTTTGGCGTTATCGTAGCTCACATTCAAATTAACTCAGCTCTATGCCCTAACCAATTTTTCCCCTTCCTGCAGTGGCATTCAAAAATTCATTGTTCATTTACGTTAATTGTTGCCCTCAAAATTATTTTTGAATTATATGACGTATTCTCCTTTTGGAATTACTGAAATAGAACTCGCTGCTCGTAAAGAAACTGGTCAATCAGTATATTTTAAATGGTGTTCCATTCTTGTTGCGCACTGGTTGACTTTACATTTGCTTCTTTCCAGACGTTGCTATCCAGTTAATGCTATGCTTTATATTCATAGCTATTATTTTCATTTGCATATTGTAATTGCGTGGCTTAAATATGCGTAGTGCTGCCATTATTCCCATCAATATGATCTTCCAAATATTTAGATTTATGTGCACTGAAGAGACGAAAGTGTCGAAATTGCCATGTGCAGAGGGAAATTTACAGTAAGGTCTGCATTTAGTTATTATAAGCAATATTTTGATGTAACGCTATCCTACCTTAAGCTGAGAATTCAAAGATATTCAAAAAGACTAAAGAAAACAACGAACTTAATAAGATGTACATTGGCGATAATTTCTAAAAAGTTTGAGATTGTTTTCACAATATTGGCAAGATATATAAAAGAGTTTTGTTTTGCAAATAACATAATACAGAGGTTACTTTGAATTTAGTTTCTGCAAATGCCCATTTCGACAACTTATGTCTCATCAGTGCAGATCATGTGGAAATCCATGAATGGAAATATGAGTTAAATTATCTGGAATCCGTATTGTTATGATCCAAATGCTGCCGACAAAAGGTCCAATAAGTGTTTTTATGGAACATAAATTAATTTATGATCCCTAAATAACTTCATTGCTTAGTCTGCGAAACACAGTAAGCCTCTACTTAGTTTCTAATTTAAGATTGGTTTTCACGTTATGAATATGCTGACACACAAGTTCATTGAACTTGATAACCAATCAGTTTGCTCTGCAAGTCGTAGGCACAGAATACACAAACAAAAGTGGTGAAAGTGTTGTAGGAAGGAAAATTTTCGTCTGTTTTGGAATATCATAAGTTTGGAAGTATTCAGGGGACTGTCCGCAAATATACGGTTTGATTTATATTGATTTTTAAGTCAGCAAATATAATTCTATTATGATTTAGTAAAATTAGAGTTTTTTAACAATAATGCTACCAGAGCAAAGTTCACCTAGTTATTCAGCGTGGTCAGGGTATTTTTTAGTCTATAATTAGTTATTAATTACTGAATAATGAGAAAAATACTGATTCTTGGACATTCTTTTATTCGCCGTCTGAGCGATTTTTCCAAGAAAAGACCGCATCACACAGTTGATGAAAATTTGCATTTAAATCCAGACACAGAGCGTGTTTTCATTAAGGGGTACTCCGGGGGGAATTTACACGTCCTTAAAACAGCAGGTCTGGAGTATGTACATGAGGTTAACCCTGACTTGGTAGCATTGCAAATAGGTTCATCATAACGCATGGTTAAGTTAAAAAAATCTTTGAATGGTTGCATTTCGACCTTATAAAAATTAATGTTTAATTTTTTTTTCTATTTTTACCCAATTTGATAAAGAATGAGTAATTCGATGAAATGAAAGGAGGGTGTTCTTTTATTTTACTGATTGAAATCAGTAAATTGAAATCGTATGAAATTGTCATGTTTTTAAACTATAATACTTTAGAAAAAATAAAGCGAATTGAAATCACATTCATAGGTAAGGGAATAAGACTGAAATTGCAAAGGTTACAACTAAGGACTCTGAGTCACCAAATAAAAGTTTCTTTTTCAGAATGTTTAAGAAACTTTTGTCATTTTATGGCGAGGTATTGTCTATTGTCCCACAAGTGTGAGTCACATTGTTTTACTGTACACCATGTTTTAATGTTTAAGCAAAAAATACTTTCACGGATACTTTATTTACTGTTTTTTGTCTTTAAAGTTGAATTTTTCCTCACATTTTCAATTTCTGTAACTGCAACTGAGGGGCGGGGGTGGGCTTACCTATATATTTTAGTTCTCGAGTAACTGAGTGCAGAACTCAAGAATGACCCAAATATAGTTGGTGTTTTGATAAATGGTTTCGAATATCTATTAAGCCAATATGCAGATGTCTCGTCCCTAACATTGGATGATGATCCAAATTCACTTAAGGGGCGTTATTAGTCTTTGAAAAATTCTCTGAATGTGCTGGACTAAGAGTAAACTTGGAGAAAACAGAGGCAATATGAATTGGCTCAAAAATCGGATAAGAAGAATCCTTTTGAACTGATAAAAATCTAGTTTGGAACATTATTATTTTTTTATTTGTTTGATAAAGATAAAACATTGTGTAACTTTCCAGAACAAAATTCAAAACTGCGAAATCTGTTAAATTTGTGGGTTTATAGGGATTTAACATACATCGGTAAGGTAACCGTGATTAAAACTTAAGCCTTGCCTCTCTTGGTTAAATGTTTGACAGTTTTGCCAAACCCTTCAGACATGGGATGGAAAACCCGGTACAGTTAAACGATTAGTGACGTTAGATGATCTAGATGATGGGGGTTTGAGGTTACCACATTTCCGGTCTCTCTATTATGCACTGGAAATGACATGGCTGACGAAACTGCTTGATCCACTAAGCCATTCTCCTTGGAAATGTTAAAAAAATGAATAACAGGAAACACCTACAATGGCTGAAAATTATAATTACATGCAACAATTTGCAAGGGAACTACACAAGAAAAACACGTATAAGACAAAAGACAAACGTAGACAACGATAGGAACTCGGGATAGCCGGACTTGGTATCGGCACTAGCAGGTTAAACCGGTTTATGGGTACCCAAAACTCCCCTTTGTCTGTCCCATTTTCCTATAGTATAAAAACATACGAATAAAACCCAATACAGGTAGACTACTAACTCCATGACCACATTCTTGAAAGGAGAAAAAAAGACAATACGTAATTTTGAAAGATGGGTGAAGGGGTGCTCGCCGCTAAACTTCCGGCAAGCTCAAGGAGCCTACTCTGCTGGTAGAACACTGTCGCACTACGGAAGAAAAATCAAACTCAAAACTTCCCGAAGGATTTGGTCAAGAATCATCATAAATTTCAGTAGACATCGGCAGTATCTATGAGAGGCCAGTATGTGTGCAAAATTTTCAGATCACTAGGTCTCAAAGTTTATATAACGGATGCAAACATAATATCTTGCCGATATCCCCTATTACGTAAAGAATGTAAGTTACGACCCACCTCTTCTTGATTTTGAATCAGTTTCTGGCATATTTTAACAACACGCCGGTAAATAGGACTAGAAATGCCCATAGTGATAAGCTGTTTACGAGTAACGCCATATTTGGATGTAACATGTTCATATCTATTACAAAACTTCTTAAATGTATTCAACAACTTATGAAATCTGTAACCCTAATGTAAAAGTTTAGCTGCGATAGTACGGTTACGTTCATTGAAATCATCAAGAGTCGAACAAACTAGTGCGAATCGTATCAGTTTTGAATAAACAACTCTGATGGAGCAAGGGGAATGTCGCCGTCAAGAAAAAGGAAATTAGTAATAGTGAAATCAAAATCATCCCTTTTATCATATTATTTGGTTTTGATTCTACCAGAGTCAATAATGATAGTCAGATCCAGAAAAGGGATCATTGTTATCTGTATTTAATTTCAGTTGTTGCGGATAAATAATGTCTACATAATCTAAAAATTGGGGATTATCAATAGTAAGGATATCGTCAATATACCTGCTGTTATCAATGAAAATAGAAATAAAAAAGTTTATCATTGTTAGGTATGGTTCCGTCTTGAAGTATTTTCATGAAATCTCGTTCGTAACAGAAAAGAAAAAGATCTTTAATGAGAGGTGCACAATTTGTACCTATCGGAATACCTATGACCTGTTGATAAATTGTGTTGCCAAAACGAACAAAAATATTGCCCATCAAAAGATTGAGTGCATTAATCATATCATCACGTGTCCAGGCACAATGATTAGTATAGGTTATATTAGAGAATAATCCTTGCTTTTTGTTAGAGCAAATGAACTGCAGACCAGAAAATTTAAAAGACCATTTAATAAGTTGACCCAATATTTGGATTTAATCAAATTATGTGGAAGGGTAGTATAAAGTGTAGAAAAATCATAACTGTCGATAGATGAGACTGGTCTTTGAATATCGCTAATTTGCGAAATTTTCAATTGTCCCCGAGCGACGAAAATTCTATTATCACTTCACTGCATATTATCGTCAATCTCTATGGGACGTTAGCAACAGCGTATTAATATAGCGTCGCGTGACGTTTCGAGACAAAAATAAGTCCAAGAAAGAAAGCGCTTTATTTGACAAAAACTTGGTTTAAGTAAAAAAAAAATATTTCACTCGAAAAGGAAACATATGTTCGATATTTTTCAATAACAGAATTAGCGATAAAAACACTATTAGGAATTTGTTTTGCTCAGATGGATTTCTCAGCTCGTATAGCATCTCGTGCTACGCACTCGATGCAATACGAGCAGAGAATTCTATACTCGCAAAACAAATTACTAATAGTATAAATAACTAAATACCGAGGTTACTGTGAATTTACTTTCTGCATATGCGCATTTCGACAACTTATGTCTCATCAGTGCAGATAAAATCTAAATGTTTGGAAGACCATATACTCAAAGATATTTAAAACTGATAGAGAACAAATAACCAAATATGATCTAAATGTATATAATTATCTAAAACTTCAATCGAATTTTTACACTCCAAAAGTAATTTACACCAGAGTTTTGATAATTTTTTTTTCACAGAACATTGCATTTAATAACCAACTCCTTTATACAAGCAGTGGCGGATTTAGGGGGGGCCCGGGTGGGCCCGGGCCCCCCCTTAGGTCGGAAAATATTTAAAATTCCTAGGGGTTTTTAAAAAAATTGGGTTCCGGGCCCCCCCTTTTGAAAAAAATATTGGTCGGGCCCCCCCTTAGCAGAAAGTCTGGATCCGCCACTGTACAAGTAAGTGAACTAGTTAACTGGATGGATAAATTAGTAGTAGAACACTTACTGGATGCCGAAATAAAACGATGTTTGAAGGGATTTTTGTGAAGCTTAGGAACCCAGTACATGGTAGGTAAGATGTTATCTTAAGGTGGAACTTTAAGCATTTCTGTATCCTTATAATGTTGTTTGGTTCACGTTTTTTTCGTCCAAATTGGTACGTTTGAAAGTGTCTGATTTGTCCTGTTCGTTTGTAGTATTTCTTTCAGACAATGGCAACGATGTCAGAAGCCATGTAAACAGGTACAAACACATATTTGTTTACCAAGATACTTCAATTTTGACTAAGTTCTATTTACAGACAGCTTAGGAGGTGACTCGACATAATTATTTTTATAAAAATTTATTCTGTTGGTGACCTTGGAAATAATTATACCTTTAAACAAATTTATAGCATGCTTGTCTGCACTTTCTCGTTTGCACCATTTTTACAATAATTGGTCACAGTATCAAAACATGCTTTCCAGTTTATTTTTGAAGGCGGGCGATATTTAGGCCCTTTTCTAAAGGACTGTCTAACTTCCTTATCTACAATGATGTTAAGATTCTCCGTTAATATATGTCCACAAGAGTCATAGCGATAATGACGACGTGGAACAGTCTCAGCTGCTATGGTAGTTCTTCTAGACATTACCATCACAGGTAGTAGAAGAGTAATTGAGTAGGTTATTTATAAGAAAAAGAAATGACAGGCATGTCCTGGTTGTCAAAATAGACGGGTACAAGCTTTTGAATATTTTGGTCCCGTAAAATGCCTGCAATATCAATGAGGCCAATTCCTTTATTAATGTATTCAATTTTGAAAAACTGTTTTACGTGCTCATCGGGTTTGTCGATACTCGGATAAAGTCGATGAAAGCAGAAAGCATCAATAATTCTGAAACATTCATAGAGCGGACTATTAACAAACATATTATCACACTCCAAAGAGATTTTATAAAGTTGTGTGACAGGAATTGAACAAAGTATGCCGCCCATTATTTTTGAAAACACATAGATCTTTTATATTTACGAAAGTATTATTGCAAAGTACTTTAGAAGAATTTGGTGGTGATAAAATTCTGTCACTGAATAAGGAGTATGGAGTGGGTTTCAAAGAAATTAAATACATTTTGGAAGGATATTATTTATAATTTTCCAAAAATTAGTGAGGAGGATAAATCAATCGAGTTAGAGGATTCATACAATATTTTGTCACAACCTTTGTGGCTGAATAAAACTATTCAAATTAGTGGTGAAATGATAATTAAACCAAACTATAGTAAAATTGTGTTACTTTGTAAGAGATTTGCTTTCAGAAAATAACAATTTTCTTAATTACACTGAATTTGTGGAAAAATGCAAGAATCTCTAGACAAATGTTCTTGAATTCTGTACTATCGCAAGTGCAACCCCGGTAGAGTAGAAAATACCGTTTATAGACAAGCTGAAAAATTGTGTCAGAAGCCTAGTAAATTCTTTAAAATTCATAAAATTTTTGTTGGTAGAGTCAAAGAAAATCCTATCAAATCTCAGGATAAGTGGTTTGAGACACTAAATCTTGAGATTGATAATTGGAATGAAATTCATTCTTGTGTCTTTTCTATTACTAGGAATACACAGCTGCAGAAATTTCAGTTCAAATTACTTTATCGAATACTTGCTTCAAATTCTCTTTTATTTAGGTGTAAGATAAAAGAAGCAGAACTGAGCACTTTTTTTGTTTCGAAACACCAGAAACATATCAACATTTCTGGAAATGCTGAAATAGCAAAATTTTTTGGTTATACATATGCGATTTTTTCTCAAATCATAACTTAGTTTTGAACCCTGATATTTCAATTATAATTCTTGGATTAAACCAATTTAGACAAAATGACTATATTGGACGACATGTGTTTCTAGTTTTAAAATATTAAATATATTTATGGAGATGCAAGAATAATCTTCATTGCATTAGAGGGGGTGATATTTTTAAAATGCTATATGCATATTGAGAAACTTTGAACTGAATTTTTATCTTCCACTCAAAGAAATTTCGTTTTGAGTAAATTGTTGCTTTTAGAGGAGGTTTTCAGTGACTGAGTTATATTTTTAAAATTTTCTCCAATTTTTGTGCTCTTTCTCAAACCAGAGGCTCTTAGGAGCCTGTATCGCTCACCTTGCTTTCAGTTGCCACAATCAAGGTTACATTGTAAGTTATACAGTTGATCTTCAGTCTCTCAAACTTTCGTAGCTCGAACACCACCAATATCTTGAAGTGTATTTAAAGTCTGATCATGTTTTACTATATTTCTTTGTTGGGCTTTTTTGTCAAAAAGGTTCTTGCCAAGGATCACTTTCGACACCAGTTTTGAAGTTGAGACGTCATTTTGTAAATGGCGATCAACGGACAATTTTCAACATCAGTTTTGAAGTCGCAACATCAATATCTATTTGGAAACCAAATTTCATTGAATAAGGACAATGTTGAATTTTCACGCCTTTTTGGCGGCCATTTTGAAAATGGTGGTCAACGAACAATTTTTAACATCAGTTTTCAAGTTGCAACATCAATATCTATTTGGCAACCAAATTTCATTGATATCGGACAATGTTGAATTTCCCCCNCCCCCCCCCCTTTTTGGCGGTCATTTTAAAAATGGCAGTCAACGAACAATTTTCAACACCGCTTGTGAAGTCGCAACATCAATATCGATTTTGAAACCAAATTTCATTGAAATCGGACAATGTTGAATTTTCCCGCCTTTTTGGCGGCAATTTTGAAAATGGCGGCGAACGAACTATTTTCAAACTAGTTTGGAAGTCGCCAAAGCATGGAAAACATTTCATTATTTTACTCTTCACCTTCATCATCTATAGTTTTGGAAATAAAAGACGAAATATACGAAAATTTTAGAAATTCGGTGAAAAAAAGGCAATAACTCCTACAAGGGTTTATGGATTTTCTTCAAAATTTCAGGGTGGGTAGATCTTGTTTGCAATTTACAATGGACCTCTATATTTTACACTTTTTGAAATAATAAATAAAAATGCAAAAATTTTGAAAATTTTACGGAAAAAGGGCTATTACTCCGAGATGTGTTCAAAATTGCACGGTAGGTAGATCTCATCATGCTGATCAGTTTTATCCCATGTCAGATTTTTTATATCTGTAACGGTTTTTGAGTTATTAGCCAAAAACTGCAATTTACCAATATGTTCTATTTTAAGCAATGACGGCCATATTGTTGGACCAGCCGACTTATCGAACACAATTTTGAGAAGCCATACCCTGGTGATGATTCCAGTCAAGTTTGGTTACATTTGGCCCAGCAGTTTCAGAGGAGAAGATTTTTGAAATTGTTGACGGACGGACAGACAGACAGATGACAGACGACGATGAACGACGGACGCATAGTGATGACAAAAGCTCACATGGCCTTTTAGGCCAGGTGAGCAAAAATGATACACATTACATGACACAAGCTTATTTTGAAGCTAAAAGATTAATACTTAATTGTCTTTTTGTACATTCTGTCTATGTACTGTGTACTAGATGTATGTCAGTTATACTTTTTTATCGTAATTTGTATGAATTTCCTTTGATCTCACGAAGCAAATATTTTTCATTATTTGCTACTGCCCGAATACGAAAAATATAGGCAAAAAGTATCTAAGGCCATGCCTACTTTGTCAATCAGAATCAATGAAACAAAGAAATAAACATCTTACGGAGATTCTTATCGGATCATACAAATTCTTTTACTAATCAATACTAGTCAATTTCACGATTTGTTGGAAATTAACATTCATTTTTTTCAAAATTTGTCCGATTAAATCTTTTAGTTAATTACCGATAAAAAGAATAATAGACGTTTTGTTTTGATAGAAGAAATATTGGCTCAAATAATGGACTCGCCCACAAAGGGGCTCGTCCATTATTGTTCGCCAATATTTCTTGTATCAAAAACAAAACTTCCATTATTCTATATGTCTCTTGTGTATGTAAATGTTATAAGTTGCTATAAAAATAAAGAATTACAGAAAAAACCTGCATTTATATAAGGGTTAAAAATAATTGTGACGAAGTTCGCCAAAAATTAGATGATAATAAATAAAAGTAAAAACGAAGACAACTTACGTATACAAGAAAAGTTTATCCTTGCGTACTGTGGAATAAGATGCATTGACTCGTCTGTCAGAAACTGTAGTTTACTTGAACCTTGCAATTTATGAATACACTTTTCTTTATCACATGATTTAGCTGATAATACTTTGTCGTCAAGAGACACATCACATTCGTTGTACTTCTGTATGGAAATGCTATCAGTGAAGACTTTTGCAGAAAATTTACAATATATCGTATCAATCTTCGTTGCCTGTACATTTTTTACCTTTAGTTCTGAAAGCATAGGTATCACATTTCTTACCTCCAATGATAGCTAAAACTGTTTCCTTACAAATAAAAGATGGGTTGTCATGAGACAGCCACAAGGCACGGAATAAATAGACCACATTCAGAACTAAGGCATTCATAATGTGAACTCCAATTAAAACCGGGAGTGACATCAGGTGCTCCAGGGGGTAAGCATGTCCTGCCCCGCTAACGACACTCGTCACACTGTTACTTTTGAAAGATATATTTATTAAGACTCAGACAATTGAAAAATACGCGATCAAGGAAACATAATTTTCATATTACATATTACTTATTTAATTAGAATTATGCATACAAAATGTCAAGCTGGTTCAGAGTGCAAGGCATCAAAAAGGTTGACAAAATGGTATTTTAATGCAATTCATGATTTATATTCTGTTTTGATTTTTCGCCTTTTGTCATGCAAAGTATTTTTTTATACACATCGTAAGTGAATGTAATGTTAGACCTTGAATTTTTTTTTTCAAACATTGCATTGTGCCAAGTAAGGTTGAAATGATTCGATTTAATTATATATTTCTTGTTATATCCTGTTTCTCTATGTTTCTGATTTGTGGTGGTATACCTTATTGTTTTCCCATAGACTACTGGGTTTGTGAATAACTTCGGGATTAACAGTCCACAACAGAAGCATCGACCCAGTGGTTATAAATAACATACTACCGAAGTTGCTGTTTTAGACAAGTCTCTTCAGTACAGATCAAACAATACAGATGGAAGATCATAAATCATTACATTTGTAAAAGTTGATAGAGAGCAAATTAGTAATACGATCTAAATAAATCTAAATTCAGCTACGGACAGAGTAAATACGCACACAAAAAGGCGTGATAAATTGTTATCACGTGCAAATCAAACTTTATATGAGGGTGTAACCCCCTACCCCCTTCAGTCCAGAGTACCCCAAAAATCTGAGATGAAGTCTAGAGTCTATTTTTTATTTTTTGAATATTTTTGAAATTTGAAGTACAAATCCAAATGCTATGTTTTTTGTCTCCATGGAGTCCATGGACTCAAGTGGTCAAGTCTAAAGTACGCCGAAAATAGGGCCCAAGTCCTGAGTCCTAAAAGGGGGGGGGGGGGTTATACCCTCTTATATATCTGGATGCGGTCAAATGTATTTTTCAATGTTTGCTTGTATTTTGAATTCATTAAAACACACCCTGAAAGAAAGGCGTTCAATATATATAAAATTACTTCTACTCTTTCGATATAGAAATCGAAAGTTGTAATTACAACAAAAAATGACTAACTTTTAATAAATCAATTTCTCCAAAAAGCCTAGTATTAAAATACACATTTTAAAACAATCTTTGGCGTACTTGCCAAATATTTTTTCAATAAATGCATTTCATGAGCATTCATCCAAAATTCCTTCAATTTGATAGGTGAACACCGATGACGTAGTAAATCAACGTGAAGTTGTACTTCCATTGAAACACATTTGACCACATGACCACATGACCACGTAACAGGTGAATTTGTAAAACTTGAATCCCAATTACATGATGTAAAATTGTTCGTTTAAAAATGTGAAATGAATGCAAAATGTTGAAGTTTTCATAGAGATTATAAAAGTGTTTACGGGATACACGTTAACAATGGGTTCGGTCAACAATTTCATACCCCCCCCCAAAAAAAAACAAACAAACAAAAAACAAACAAAAAAATTGAAAGCATTAATGTTTAGTTCAACAATAATAACAACAATAAACAACAATAAAAGCGTTGTTCCTTTGCTTGTTTTTTACCATGTATTTGTAGAGACTTTGTCTCATGTTTATACTCCATATCCTTTTATTCACCATTTACGACTGGAGTTTGTCTCTCCTGCAGTGTGGAGTCCGTAAAAAGATTCCCCGTGCGAGAGATGTATGCTCTCTATATTTTTCAGTTATGGTGTACTTGTGCGTGAGAGAATTTCTCATATGGATATACTATTGATACTTTCAAATTTAGGCAATTATTTTTGTAATTTTCGAAATGTAATCCAGACCACCTGTTTTAAGTGCCCACATCTCACTATTTTCTAACGCCAAGTTTTCTTACATTCGACTTGATGAGTGCCCTGTGTTTGTCTATATGTTGTAGTTGTCCACTAGCTTAAGACACTAGTGCTTTTGTCGGGCAAAGGATGACAGTGATTGTAAGAGCACTTTGCCAGTTTAATTGATGTTTGTTGACAATCCCGCACCCATGACCAAGAAATACATGGATGTAGCGTTGCTCGACAATTAGCAAAAAATTCCGCTTAAACCGGTGCTAGGGGCCGTCTTGAACTTACTATGAGGTATGAGCAAAGCTCATTGTTGAAGGTCTCATGGTGACTTCAAGATGAAGAACAACAATAAAAGCGTTGTTCCTTTGCTTGTTTTTTACCATGTATTTGTAGAGACTTTGTCTCATGTGCATTTACTCCATATCCTTTTATTCACAATATACGTTTTAAAAAATCAAAATATCATTTAGTTTGAAATCCAGGTTATAATAATGTTGTTACCTGTTGGTCTTCCTCAACTTGATTTAATGACATTATATGAATATGAAGATTAAAAACTAAGCAACACAACCAAAAATCCAACGAATGCATACTACGTTACCTAATTATAGACATCATGATAAACAAAGTGAATGATACAATATAAAAAAAGGGTTTTTATTTCGACGTCCGTCTGATTCTCCGTCACAGCATGAATAAAATTAGGGAGTTAACATAAAAATGAATGTAAAAATATGTACAAGATCAACAATAAGAAAAACTGGAAAATTTTTTCTTTGGGCTTTCTCTGTGCTTCGTTCCACGACCGATTTGGGTCTATAGAGACTACTAGTTGTGACTTATTAAATTGAAATACAATGCTGTTGTCCGTCTTTTTCATTTTGTCAATATGACCAAGAGTTCCAAGTTGACAATAACGGTAGAAAAATACAAATCAATTTTAAATATTAAAGCCACCAAAGGACTATTGTTTAAGTTTGAGTAAAATCGTCAAAGTTTTTCAGAGTAGATATTTGAATGTTTTTCCTTGCGGACAAGAAAACGTTTTATGTCACTAAGTTTGGTTCCGATTGGTTTATGTTAAACTATTTTCTCCACTGTCGGCTATCTAGGATCTGATGGGAACTAACCGTAAACATTTTTTCAAAGGATACCAAATAAGGTGAGCTGTGACCATGTATAGTTCCAATTGCCCAGTAGTTTCAGAGAAGATTTTTGAATGTGATTTCCCATAGGGTCTAATGTTTAACTATGTTCCCGGTTGGGATCTATCTTTGATGAGGTTTGCACTTGACGGGCAGATTTTTCAAAGGGAACCTCAAAATCATTTTGTGACTTACAGTTGGGTGCAGTCATAACCTCTCATGAAGTAAACTTAGAACTGTTCTGATGACTGCCCTAAGTTAACTTAGAATTGTTCAGAACGACTCTAGAACAGATTCAAAAGAAGCAATAAAAGCATTCATTTTGCAGAATTGTTCTACAAACTCCCATTGTCAACAATAGTTCTAAAAACGGTGATAATCTGTTATCCTTCCGGTCCACTTGATGTCGCTCTCGGATTTTATGGGAGTTCTCACTGTCTTTATTACTACAAAATTTTAGCTTTGTATATGCTAGTGATGTTTGTGATACTGATTTGCCAATACTAAAGTGAATACAAAAGTTTTTTTAAACCTTTACCTTGGCATTGTTTTAGGGTGAGAGAAGTAAAAGTACCATTGATTTATAATTGGTTTGTCTAAGGTTTAGAAAATGACATCAACCAATCAGCTACCAAATAGATCTTTCAGAAATAAATGCATCACTGACCGTCTGACAGGTGATGTTAACAGAGCAGATCATGGCTACCCTTCCAGAGCAACTCTGATTTTCACGGGAGTTCACACTGTGAGTGCCTTAGTTTTGAATGTTGTGTTGTTATTTCTATGTTTAGTAGCTGTCTAGTTAACGTCATTGTTGCCTATGTTCTCGTTTTGGGCATGTCTGTTGACTTCGATTTTTGTATTTTCAACTTCTTTGTTCTTTCGGTATTCTATTGCTGTTATATTAGTTACACGTTCCACACAAACAACTATCAACACCTTCATACGATAAACACGCATTACACAATATGAACAAAATGATGTGTTTGTTCCGTTTAAACTGTGTACGAATGACACATGTTACATGTTTGCACAAATATGAATAATTGGAAACGAAAGTAAAAAGGTATGCAAATGGAAAAATGTAACGCTTCAAAAGTTCAAAAAATTTAAGTAGAAAACATTTAAGACGTAGGCCCGGGAAAATCTTTGATAAAAAAAAACGCATCTCCCCCTCCAAGGAAAATGGATGGTACTTGAGCTGTAATACTACAAATCAAACCATTGGACGAATATGTAGACATTAACATTTTAACCATAAAAAATTGCAAAATTTGTCTAGAAGCTCGTTTAAGGGTGTAAAATAAAATCATTACATGATCCTTGGAACCATTTTATTTCATATTAAACAAAAAACAACACAAGAGGCTTCCAAGTGCCTTTTTAGCTCACCTTGGTCCATGGCTGACTTTCAGAGAAAAGAGGTGTCTGAATGTTTTACCACAGAGTTCCTCACTGGCGGTCATCTTTGGCGAGTTGCGGACTTGTCCAACATATTTTTTAAAATAGAATGAAACAAGGATTTTTGTGACCATGTTTGTTCTAATTGGCTTTGTGGCTATAGAGATGAAGATCCTTTAATGTTTTTACATAGTGTTTTATGTGAATTATTCTCCCAATTGACTTTACAGCATCAGGGATGAAGATCCTTGAATGCTTTCCAAGAGTGTCCATTGTAAACAATGTCCCCAGTAAGCGGCAATCTTGGACATGTCGGACACAAGTATGGTTTCAATTGGCTAAATACTTTTAGAAGAAATCTTTGTTTCGCGAAGGTGGCCATCTTGGATACGGTGTTCACTTGACGGACATTTTGAAGGGGACTATTATAGGACTTTTGTCACCAAGGTTGGTTCGAATTATACTAGTAGTCTGGTAGCTTCAGAAGATATCCTTGAATGTTTTCTCGTATAGTCAAATGATAAACTAAATTCCCCGCTGGCGACCATATTGGATATGATGCGGACATGCCGGGTACGCTTTTTTTAAGGTGATCAACAAAGGAATATTATGAATAAGTTTAATTCAAATTTTCCAAGAAGTTCGAAAGGATAAGATTGTTATGCCGGAAAACAGTTCGAAATTATGATTTCAATTATATTGGAATTTTACTTGTAAACTTGACCGGACAATTATTTATATTCATGAACATTGAATTTTAAGAGTTATTTTGAGGAAATATTTCAGAGAGAAAATTCTAACAGATGGTTCACTAATTCTATTATCCATATTTATGTAACATGTAATTCGTCTTTTGATTTTGGATTAATGTTTCTGGACATACATTGATAAATTGTAGGTAAATGTTTTTTTTTATAAAAGTTACCGTTATATGTTTATAGTAGGAGCTACACACGTGCCATTGTTTACGTCAAGCACGTGTGTTTGCTTGTATATATATGTTTATGTTTGAAAGGCGTGTCTTCATTGGTCTTTAAATATGATACGATGTTGGTATGATAAGGTATAAGTTTACTCATGTCTAGCTCGTGCTAGAGCGGGAACGAAAATAGTTTACGTGATAAATGTGTTCCGAGATTTTAAGTCATTCGAGGTTCGCAGTCTGTACAGCAAAGACGTCTAGAAATTATGTCCGAACCTGGTAGTCCCGGTGGTAGAACCAATAATCAACACGGAGAAGATATCTTGGCTAACACTTCAAGAAGCAGGGAAAATCATGATTTGGCTGATAACTTTGAGTTATTCCAGGTTTATCTAGACCACAAGCTCGACGATTTGAAGTCCGAATTAGTACAGGAACAAGATTCATTCACCAAAAAGCTGAAGGAGGACGTGTCGATACAATTTAAGCACGAAGGTAACAAAATTCAGCACAAATTTAATGAAGAAATAATCCTTGAGCTTAAGAAACTCTTGAAATTTGTTTTGCACTCTGAATCTCAAGTAATTCGGCTCATTTCAACCCTGATAGAGAAGGTGAAAAGCCGCAATAAATTAATTCGTATTGCCGACACATCTGCTGGAGGTTGGACCACAGTACGTGAATATGAATCAAATGCCATCGCTTCAGATTCAGAAAACGAGAAGGAAATTCGTCAAGCAGACGCCAGGGCCGTCAGAATCATCAAGGATAGGTCACGTAACAGGTCACATGCCTACAAGGCTTCAGGTAAACCAAGCTCCTAATCTTCATTACTCTGGTATTTATAAACGCCAGACTGTGCCGCCCTTTCGTTTCGGCAACGGACGGCGTGAGCCGTCCCCGTGGGACCTCTGTCATGCATGCAGACAAATTGGCCACTGGCGACGAGATTGCTCACTACTCAAGATGTCACAACAAAGCAACGCCACTACCAGTCAGAAGCAGTGGAACAGTCAAGAATGATAATGATAAGTATTTTCATTGTTTATCTTGATGTGATTGGGGCAATGATTAAATTCTGATATAGAAGTATTTTTACAGCAAATACATTATTTTGAAATAAAAAATTTAAACATGGCAAGTGCTTGCAATGGCGTAAAAGGGCGATTAGCTAAGCACGTAAAATTCTGGGAAAAAATGGGAGCTAACGAATTTGTTTTTGATACATTATGTCATTCTTTTTATTGAAAATTCATTTAAGATGTTCAAGAATAATAATAAGTCCGCCTCGAAAAATTCTGATTTTGTTGATGAAGCTGTAAATGAGCTTATTTCTTCTGGTTGTGCAATTCTGAAGTTCCCTTTCAGCCATACACTTTAAATCCGCTGAGTGTAGCCACACAGAAGTCGGGCAAGAAAAGATTGATCCTTGATCTAAGTATACTGAACTTGTCTATCAAAAACGAAAAGGTTAATTTTGAGGATTGGAAAATTGCCATGGAGTATTTCGAACGAGATACTTTTATGTTTAAATTTGATCTCAAGTCTGGTTATTTTCACCTGGATATTTGTCCTCGTGTCCTCAGCAGCACACATACTAAGGTTTTATGTGGAAAAATAAATATTACTGTTTTACGGTTTTAAGTCTTTGATATTTCTACTGGCCGTTATATCTTTACTAAATGTTTGAGGCCCATGGTGAAGTTTTGGCGTGAAAATGCTATAGTTTTATACCTTGATGATGGCTTTGGAATGAACACTAATGAAGAACAATCTATAAAAGATTCAAATTTTGTAAAACAGTAATTGTTAGACGCAGGTTTTTTGTTGAATTGTGAAAAATCTATATATAAACCTGTTACACTTATTGAATGGTTAGGTATTCTTTGCGATTCGGAAAAATTTATTCTCAGTATTCCTGATCGACGGGTGAATGATATGTTGTCCTCGTTGGAAAGCGTTTTTGAGACATTCCCCTGTATAACGGCTAGAACATCAGCACAAATTATAGGTAAGATGATAAGCATGTCACCTGTGATTGGTAATATTTCTAGACTTATGACAAGATACTATTATATTGCCATTGTGAAAAGATACGGTTGGGATAAGCTTTTAGCTTTTGACGATGTGAAAAGTATGTAATCAGAATTACGATTCTGGCAATCTAATATTAATGTTATTAATTGAAAGAAATTAACTACTTACGACAAGTCGTCAGTTATTATTTATTCTGATGCTAGTAATGGTTCTGCGGGGGCATGTGCAATTGATATAGATCAAAGGATTTTTCACAAAATGTGGAATTTTGACGAAGCTTTAGAAAGCTCTACATGGTGAGAATTAAAAGCCATAGAGTTAGCTCTGTGTTCTTTTCAGCACGTTTTTGCGAGAAAAGGTTTGATTTGGTTTACTGATAACCAAAATTGTGTACGAATTGTTGAGACAGGCAGCATTAAAGTGAAGTTACCAGCTATTGCAATGTCTATTTTTTCTAGTTGTTTAAGAAACGGAATTTCTATTGATATTTAATGGTTACCAAGGGAAAGCAATACACAGGCAGATTATATTAGCAAGATTATTGATTACGAAGATTGGGGTGTGTCTGATCAATTTTTCAAATTTATGAATGATTTATGGGGTGAAAACACAATCGATAGATTTGCTAACTTTAGTAATGCAAAATTATTGAGATTTAATTCTTTGTTTTGGAATATAAATACGGAAGCAGTGAACGCTTTTTCTCAAGATTGGTCCGGAGAAAATAATTGGCTATTGCCACCAATTTATAGTCCGTGGGCTGGAAACACTTTCCGTGCACCCCCCACTTCCGAACCAGACCGGTTTTTTTCAGTCCTTCTGTGTCCCCTCTTCAAAATAAAACATGTTAACACGAACATAACCTGCACGCATAGACAGTATAGGGCCACTTTTATAGTACACCCGAAAAATTATTGTATTTTCGTTTTAACATAAGTTTCATCTTTTAAGCTCCATAACTTTTTGCAGATAAGTAATATGTACTGAAATTTGGTATCAAATTAAAGCTAATTTAATATGCTTTACAATGAACACAAGTTTGGGTACTTTACGCCTATTTTATGATCAAGGGATACAAAAAATCTACCCCTACCCCTGCAAAAAATTGCGAAAATCTCGATTTTAGGCTGTCAATTCCTTTCAGATAAACAACCATCGTCATTTGATCTAGTTTTTATGCCTAACTTATCAGTTGTGATACAATGTTGGAACATAAAACCATTAAAGTCCATAAAATTTTGATTAAAATTTTTGAAAAATGGAATTTTTCGGAATTTTAGATTTTTCACATTTTCGACTTTTTGACTTAAGGGTCGTAAAAATCTGAATAACTATTTAATAATTGCCGATGCAATAATAATTTATGATATGTTAGCAACAAATTGTATGAAAAAATTTTAGTTTCAGACGTATTATAGGTTCATAAATGTCAAAATTAGCACCCCTCCCCCTACAAATTTAGAGAAAAGTTGAAATACTCAGGCTCTAAATGATAAAAAGATAATGTTTAATGGGAATTCTAGTGTGTATTTCACTAAAACTGACATGCAGAAGATCATTTAAGTACATTAAAACTTTTCAAATGGTCTCTTTTCGACACTTCTGTCCGAAATTGTATGAAAAATGGGAATTTTCCGTTTTTCAGAATTTCTGCTGTTTTGACTTTGAGATGCAATTACTTCATGAAATTGATATATAACTTGAAAATGTTGATTAAATATCGTTTCATCATATCTAAGCAATTAGAAAGTATGCTTTTAAGCCTTTTAGACTCACTAAATTAAAATTACAAACATATTACCCTTTACCACACATATTGTTGGGGTAGGGGTAAAATTTTCAGTATTTAGAGCCAAATTGAACACTCCTTATTTTTCTGAACAGTGTTTTTAAATAA
>MJUU01010944.1:576-19391 GCA_002080025.1 Modiolus philippinarum
AGCGCAGCATGCTATGACCACAACATGTTGACAACAAATAAATATGCACCTAGTTAGTACTTGCTTAATTTAATGTGATTGATACAATAATATTCTATCTCTTTCCACCTTTCGTTCTCCAATGCCTAAGTATCTCAACAAACTACAATCACGCTTTGTTTAACGCAATTGAAAAGTCTTTTATAGTATTTATATATTATTGATTATTGCACAATACCTCATCTTTATTTATTAACTTCTGGTTTTAAACTTATACATTACTGTTCTTATTCTTTTTATCATATCTATATTTATAAATCTGGCTAAGCGATATTGCAATACCAATCCCATCATCCTCTACAAACCTGTTCCCAGTACCACCTATAGTAAATGTTTATAACACTTTTCAACTTCCACAAGGAAACAGAAAAATTAAACCCCGCCCCGTTTTATCAGGACGAAACTGGACGCCATTTTGATTTTCGAGAATCTGAAATTCCTATTGGTCAATAGTCTTCTGCGCATGCGTTCTCCTCACTGCACAAGCGTACTCCTCACTTCCCCCCAAGAACTATCAATATGGCTAGGCTATTCCATAGCCTAGCTAACTAGGCTATTCCATAGCCTGGCTAATGATACCAGCTAAATGGAAGGAAGGTAACATAACAACTATATACAAAAAGAGGGATAAATCAGAACCAGAAAATTATAGACCAGTAAGTTTAACACAAGTGGTTTAACAAGTGTAGTCTGCAAACTAATGGAAAAACTAGTCAGAGAAATCATCGTCAACCATATGCTGAAAAATAAGCTCTTCAGTAATAAGCAATTTGGATTTATCTCGGGCAGGTCAACAACATTGCAGTTACTAAGAGTCATGGATGAATGGACAGAAATATTCGGGATCAGGGAGGCAAAGTTGACGCAATATATATGGACTTCATGAAAGCTTTTGACAAAGTTCCCCACAAGAGATTGCTGAAAAAAACGGGTAGATACAAAATTGACAAAACCGTTATAGACTGGGTAGAGAACTTCCTGAAGGACAGAACACAAAAAGTAATAGTTAATGGGTCAGAATCAGAGAACCAACAAGTGACTAGTGGCATACCACAAGGGAGTGTACTGGGTGGGACCCATATTATTTGTAATATACATCAATGATATGCCCGATTGTATAAATTCAACTGCATATTTATTTGCTGACGATACTAAGGTATATAGGGAAACCAAGGATAAGCAAGATGAGGAGATATTACAGAGAGATTTAGATGAATTACAAAACTGGTCAAACAAATGGTTACTTAAGTTCCACCCGAACAATGTAAAGTGCGATCTGTATCAAATAGACATGAAAATGAAGAAAAAAAATACCATTTATACGATGACTATGGCGATGATATTAGATTAAAAAACCAACAGGTGAAAAAGACATAGGGGTACTGGTGGACGAGAACATATCATTTAGTAGCCACATAAATAGCCAAATAAATAAGGCAAATAGTATAATGGGGCTAATCAGAAGAACTTATACACATTTGGATGAACAAAGCTTTAAATATATTTTCCAAGCTCTTGTTAGACCACACGTAGAGTATGCGGCAGCAGTCTGGGCTCCGTATAGATTAGAAAATGCACAAAGACGAGCCACCAAACAAATCCCAACACTGAAAATAGGCCATGGGCTGAAATCACTTTCCGTGCACCCCCACTTCCCATCTAGACCGTTTTTTTTCAGTCCTCCTACATCCCCTCTTCAACATAAAACATGTTAACACGAACATAACCTGCACGCATAGACAGTATAGGGCCACTTTTATAGTACAAGGCGAAAAATTCTTGTACTTTCGTTTTAACCTAAGGTTCATCTTTTAAGCTCCATAATTCATTAATGAAAAGTAATATGTAGTGAAATTTGGTACCAAATTAAAGCTAATTTATATCCTTTACAATTAACTAAAGTTTGGGCACTTTACGCCATTTTTATGATCTGGGGATACAAAAAATGCACCCCTCCCCTGCAAAAAAATAGCGAAAATGACAATTTTAGGCTGTCAATTCCTTTCAAATAAACAAACCTCGTCATTTGATCTAGTTTTTATGCCTTACTTATCTGTTGTGATACAATGTTGGAAAATAAAACCATTAATGTCCACAAAATTTTGATTTTCGGTATAAAATTTTTGAAAAATGGGAATTTTCGGAATTTTAGATTTTTTCACAATTTCGACTTTCTCACTTTATGGTCGTAAAAAACTGAATATATATTTAATAATTGCCGATGTAATAATGATTTATGATATGTTAGCAACAAATCGTGTGCTAACATGTTAGTTTCAGACGTCTTATGGGTTCAGAAATGTCAAAATTAGCACCCCTCCCCCTAAAAATTAAGGGAAAATATGAAATATTTAGGCTCTAAATGATTAAAGAATAATGTTTTATTGGAATTCTAGTGTGTATTTCACTGAAGCTGACATACAGAAGATCATTTAGGTAGATTTAAACTTTTTAAGAGGTCTCTTTTTGATTCTTCTGCTCGAAATTGTATGCAAAATGGGAATTTTTTGTTTTTCAGAATTTCTGCTGTTTTGACTTTGAGATGCAAATACTTCATGAAATTGATATATAACTTAAAAATGATGATTAGATATCATTTCATTATATCTAAGCCATAAGAAAATATGTTTTTAAGCATTTTTAGAATAACTACAGTCTCATAAATTACAAACATATAACCCCTTACCACAAATATTCAACACAATTTATTTCATTTTATTTAGCTTGAAAAGTTCAAACATTGTATAAAGGTCCAATCACATATCATTTCAAATACAAAAATACAAAGAGACTCCCATATATCACAAATAAGATCATGTTTATGGTTTATGGGCAGTTATACAACAATTAAACTTGAATTTTGTAAAATTCCGAAATGCTGAAAAATCCCATTTTTCGCGAAAAGCGACCAAAATATACAATTTTACCCATATTTTGGCGTTTAAATTGCATATTGCGAAATATAAAATGCATTATTTTAAAGAAAGTAAAACATAAGTATGTTTTCTTGATATAAATGTACAGACATACATATTCTGGGGATTTTTAAGCATCATTTTCCTGGGGTAGGGTTAAAGTTTTCGGTATTTACAGTCACATTGAACATTCCTTGTTCTTTTACAGATTGTTTTTATATAGCTCATATATCGGTTAGAACAATGAATTGGCATATCTGCATATAAATCCTCCAGATTTGCCACATATAACTATTTAAAAGTGAATTTTGGACAAATCTGAAGTAATGAAAATTGCCATTTTTCATCTGTTCTGTACAAAATGTTGAGTTTAAGCTGACAAGTGGGACTTAAAATGAAAAATCTTGATAGAAATTATGCAACATTGTTATATTCAATGCAGATTTTGTGTGTTTTTGGTTATTTTTATGCGAATATAGTAAAAACTGACTATCATAGGGAAAGTTTGTTGGGGTAGGGGTAGGTTTTTCGGTATTTAGAGTCACATTAAACACTCATTGTTTTTCTTAGCAGTGTTTTAAGACAACTAATGTATCGCTTAGAACAATTAAATGGCATAGGTGCAGATGAAGCCTCCAGATTTGACATATATTACGATTTAACAGTGAACTTCGGAGAAATCTGAAATGTTGAAAATTCCCATTTTTCGTCAGTTTGGGCCAAATATTGAGTTTAAGTCGAGAAATGACCGTAAAAGTACCAAATCATGATGTAATTCATGCAACATTGTCATATATAACACACATTTTGCGTGTTGTAGTTTTTTATGCGAACTTAGATAAAAAATTGACAATTTTAGGGAAAATTTGTTGGGGTAGGGGTAAGATTCTCTGTATTCAGAGTCACATTAAACACCCCTTGATATTGTAAACACTGTTTTAAGACAACTCATGTATTGGTAAGAACAATTGATTGGCATATCTGCAGATATATCATCCAGATTTGCCATATATAACGGGTTAACAGTGAACTTTAGCCAAATCAGAAATATTGAAAAATCCCATTTTTCAACAATTTCGGGCACAATGTTAAGTTTAAATCAACAAATGGCTGTTAAATTACCACATTAGGATGTAATTTATTCAACATTGTCATATTCAACGCATTTAACGTGTTTGAGTTAATTTGTTGCGAACATACACTGTAAAAAATGTGTTTAGGGCCTAAACGTTTTCCTAAACACTATTCTTGCAACAGATTTTAAACACGTTCTGAACCTTAACATGTGTAGGAAAATGTTTACAGTCTAATCATGTATAGATTTTATGTGTTTAGCTTGTAAACATGTTTAGACACTATGTCTTCATGTCATTTATCATAAATGTTATTATAACTTTTGAAGAGTTTGTTAATGCATCATGGATTTTATATGATAGTCTTGAATATTTAGATATTGGTGCTGATTAAAGCTCATAAGACTTCTCTGTACTGAAATGTTTACACCAACTGAAAACTGACTGCACAAAATGACATTTTATCTGTATTTGACCACAAAGAAAGAAAACAAGCCTCAGCATCCGAGACAAATCAAAAATTTTTAAATCGGATTAAATGAAAGCCATTACTTCAAGATGAAAACCAACAATATAAACCTTATTTCTTCAGAAAATCTTTTCCTATCCTCTCACAATATTTAATACAGCACTAGATTTTTATACAATATTTAATACAGCACTAGATTTTTATAATCATTTGTGTGGTCCCTGTTTAATATTATTAGTAGTTTATAATTAAAGTTTGGAAGCGTAATAAAATATAACAGAATGTAGAATACAAATCGTATATATTTATTACAAATATCAATTATATTTTTAAAATTGTGGCATATTTATATCCAACAATATAGGTCACGAAATTTCCATTAATATAGCTCATGGAATGTCCAACAATATAGCCCACAAAAGGCTAACATGATAGCTCCCGGGATATCCAACAAACGTCAAATATAATCCCTAAAGCAAGGCCTACTGTCATTTCGTAATTTGTAATAAGTAGCCGCATATCAAGTTTGAAATTTTCATGCTTCAGGCTCAGAATCCTTTAAAACTTCCGTAAAGTGATAACGAACATGTTGGTGAAGTAAAAGTGCATGGGCTATTGTTTCAAACCAGTTTCTAGTCTTTGCTCCATTGTAGTATTTGGTAAGATTGGATCTCGTATAATGTTGACTTTGGACAGCTTCTACTTGGAAACAGACAGTCTAAAACATGTATCTGAAAGCAAAAAAGAGTAAAATGGCTTAAAATTTAATTGCATAAAAATTCACAAACAAAATTAACATGAAAATACAATTTAAATTAACAGATACATTCACGTCACAGATGACGTAGAACATCGGTAGATCGCAAGATCATTAAACCCCAAAAGATCCAAACTACTTTTTTAGTGTTGTGTGATATTTCTAAGGCATTCGATCGGGTCTGGCATTCAGGGCTACTTATCAAATTAAAATCATATGGAATTAGTGGAAATTTACACAAATGGTTCGAAAGTTATATCTCGAATAGGAAACAATGTGTTTTTATAAATGAATACAAATCCCCCCTTAAATCAATTAATGCAGGAGTACCGCAAGGGTCTGTGCTGGGCCCTTTACTTTTTATGTTATATGTTAATGATATAGCAGATAATCTTATAAGCTTAACTAGATTATTTGCTGATGACACGTCCCTGTCCTATACTAGTCAAAGTCCCTATACCATAGAAGATATTATGAACTGTGACTTAGAAGTTATTTCTTTATGGTNAAAAAAGTGGCTTGTTAAATTTAATCCGAATAAAACTAAAGCACTAATGTTTAATGGTACTAGTGCGGAACCCGACATAAATATAATGTTTGAAGAACAATTAGTAGAAACAGTAACATCACATCAACATCTAGGTATTACTTTCAGCAGTGATGGCAAACTTCATACTCATATACAAGGTATAATAAAATCAGCTTGTATTAGGTTAGGTGCATTGAGAAAATTAAAACACTTATTGAATCGAGTTTATTTGGAAAGAATATATTTTACATTTATAAGATCTCTTTTAGAATATGCTTGTGAATTATGGGATGGATGTAGTCAACAAGATTCTGAAAATCTGGAAAAGGTTCAACTTGAAGCAGGCAGAATTGTAACTGGTCTACCTATTTTTTCTAGCCGAGAATCTATTTATTTCGAAACGGGTTGGGACAAATTATGTGATAGAAGAAAATTAAGAAGACTTAATTTATTTTATTTAATTCACAATAATAATGCCCCGGGATATCTTAGAGATTTAATGCCTCCTCTGGTTGGTCAAATATCTGATTATAACCTAAGAAATCGTAATAATTATGTGGTACCTAACTGAAAATTAGAAATTACAAAACGATCATTCTTTCCTACTACAACCATTGACTGGAATCAACTTGACCCTGCAATCAGAGATTCAAGAAATATTAGTATTTTTAAGCGTAAAACTAAACCTCCCATTCAGAAACCCCCTAAATATTTTAGTTATGGTGATAGACGAACGAATATTATTCACACAAGATTAAGAAATATGTGTAGCTCTCTGAATGCAGACCTGTATCGAGTAAACCTGAAACCAAACCCTTTTTGCAGATGTGGACATTATTCTGAAGATAGTTTACATTATTTTTTGGAGTGTCCACTTTATACAGAATCAAGAATTGTTCTATTACGGGAATTGGAAATATTCAATGTAACTATAGAATTACTATTAGCTGGTGACGAAAGTCTTTCTCAGGCCGATAAGTGATTAGTTTTAAACAAAAGAAATGGAACTCTTCATTAAACGAAACAAAAAAGGTCTACTTGGATTTGTTTTCCGTAGTTACAAATTCCAAAAAGTTTCTAATTAGAAAATTTAATGATTTTTTAAATCGTGTATTTCGTTAAGGTTAAGAAATACTGTAAATGTTCGCCGTTTGACTGTAAAGTTTGTTATTAATGTGAAAATTGCGGTACATTCTGGATGACTCGAATATACATCTCCAGATTTTCACCAAAATTGGCATACTGATTCATTAAGAATTGATCAATACGTGTGCAAAATTTCATTTCCGCCCTTCCACGCAAATTCCGAGAATAAAACCCAAAAGTTCACGGAGTCTCCCACAATACTGGCTCTATTTTTAGAAATGAAATCGAATTTACCTATATACGTCATGATTACAACTTGGGGGCAGAGGCCCATCCAGGTAATCGTAGTTTGATTTTTTTGTGTATAATTTGTTTTATTGTTTTAAATGGAACAGTAAACATTCGACTACCGTTCCAAATAAATATTTAGATACAGAAATCTCGAAACATTCCCATTAATTTCGTATAATGTTATCATAATGGGGTGCATTGATCCCTGTGAGTGCCTCGGCAGTGTTTATAAATAACATTTACCGCCAAATAATGAACACAATGGAAGATACCACCCTCAAATATACCTTGGTTACGGGATATCATTTTGGGTCTTTGAAATATACATCTTTGAAATCAATGATTTCATATTTCCCCTTCAAGACCAATCCTTTGACTATCTTTTTATACAGAAATTGTGTCCGCCCCGGGTAATTTTTTGCCTTTTTAAAATATGTTATTTTCGCCAGGTTAATTTTAGTGTGGTCGCAGTGAAAACATTTCACATCAACTATAACCAATTGAACGTGCAATAGCAGACAAATTGTTAACTTTTATTTGTAAGTCGAACAAGCTTAATATCCAGCCGTTACTATGCACCATCAATAGTCGGCGTGTTTCTAAAATATGGCTGATGAAGTAGACGCCCACCTCATAGCATGTTTAGAAGGGAGATAATTTCACACAATGACTTTTCGGACTGTTCTTATGATGAAAATATTAGAATTTTCTCTTGTGTTCATATATTTATTAAAAATTCTAAACGTTTTCAATAATTGATAATGTATCATTCACTCCAGTCTTTTTCTTTTCCTTTTCTTGTTTTTAGTATTTTATTTAGTGCTTACATATTTATTTAACTCGTATCTCATAATCCTTAGACAATGTTATATCATGTTTAATTTCATAATGTATTTGTCGCCATTGCATGCAATATATTTGTTATACAATATTAATAGGAGAGGACTTCAAATAATGTTGTAAAACTTGTGTCCAATCCTTTTTGTACACTATTAATTTAGTTGCAAATAAAACATGTTTAATAATAATAAATCCAAAATGTATGTTGACTCCCCCCTCCCCTTTTTCAAAAATTATTTTTTAGCAACGTATATATGAAAAATCGTTAATAAAACAAACAAGTTAATTTTTCTAATTGCTACTTACCTTAACTGAGATAATTTCACTATAAATATTTCCATATTCCATGCTGATATCTGCGAAATAAACTTTAGTTCCCCTTGTTTACATTATCTTTCATAGAAAATGGCTGACCACGCTATTTCCTTTGTGTAAAATGATACCTTTGGCGGGAAAGTTTTATGTGTTCTAACTCTAAACATGTAAAATGTTACATGTTCTAACTCTAAACATGTAAAATGTTACATGTTCTTATTCTAAACGTGATTAGGAAATCAACATGTTCAAGAATCATGTGTATAGAATTTAAACATTTTCCTACACATGTTAAGGCTAAACATGTTTCACGTGGTGTTCAGAGCCTAAACACAATTTTTACAGTGTAGACAAAAAATTGACAATTTTAAGGAAAATTTTGTTGGGGTAGGGGTAAGATTTTCGGTATTTTGAGTCACATCAAACACTTCTTGTTTTTCTTAACAATGTTTTCAGACAACTAATGTATCGCTTAGAACAATTAATTGGCATATCTGCAGATANTACATTATTTTTTGGAGTGTCCACTTTATACAGAATCAAGAATTGTTCTATTACGGGAATTGGAAATATTCAATGTAACTATAGAATTACTATTAGCTGGTGACGAAAGTCTTTCTCAGGCCGAATTAATTGGCATATCTGCAGATATATCATCCAGATTTGCCATATATAACAGGTTAACAGTGAATTTTGGCCAAATCTGAAATGTTGAAAAATCCCATTTTTCATCAATTTCGGGCACAATATTAAGTTTAAGTCAACAAATAGCTGTTAAATTACCAATTCGTTATGTAATTCATGCAACATTGTCATATTCAACACACATTTTGCGTGTTAGAGTTCATTTGTTGCGAACATAGACAAAAATTTGGCAATTTTAAGGAAAATTTGTTGGGGTAGGGGTAAGATTTTCGGTATTTTGAGTCACATCAAACACTTCTTGTTTTTCTTAACAATGTTTTCAGACAACTAATGTATCGCTTAGAACAATTAATTGGCATATCTGCAGATATATCCTCCAGATTTGGCATATATAACGATTTAACAGTGAAATTTGGGCAAATCTGAAATGTTGAAAATTCCTATTTTTCATCAATTTAAGGCAAAATACGGAGTTAAATTTAACAAATGGCTGTTAAAATACGAAATCATAGTAAAATTTATGAAAAATTGTCATATACAACACACATTTTGCGTGTTCTGGTTAATTTTATGCTTACATAGACAAAAAATTGACAATTTTACAGTAAATTTGTTGGGGTAGGGGTAAGTTTTATTGATGTATGATGTTTATATTACATCAGAATGGCCATTATTTGTAATAGTTGTAAAGCCCATATAATAAGCTTTCATTTGATACCTACTTTAAATGATATTTGTTTACTAAAAAGTAATATTGGGCAAAAGAATGCAAAAACTTAGTCAAAATCGGAAATATTCAAAGATCCATTTATTTGGTCTATTTGAAAATAAAACTTTGGTCATTAAGAATATGTTAACATTATGTTAACATGTTTTATATTCAAGAAAATAGATTGAAAAACTAAAAACAATGTTCAGAATTGGGAATCGGGATGCACTTCGGGTTCTTTAGCCCATCAAACTTATGCAATTTCAATGAAAATATCTAAATTTTGCTCACTATTTCATAGGGGTAGGGGTACGTTTAATGGCGCTATGGAAGGTATTTGGCATAGGAATTGTAAAAATTTTGGTTTTTTGTAAAGCTTATACAATAAGCAATAATTTGATGCATCGTTTCTATAACTAGGAAGCATTTGGTCAACAACTTGAAGCAACTGAAAGAAAAACTTGAACAAAAAACGAAATTTTCCGAAATTTCGGTAGGTGGGTCTAAAAATGGGCCCTATTCCACCAGTGCGTGCAGGTTATGCTCGTGTTAACATGTTTTATTTTGAAGAGGGGATGTATGCGGACTTAAAAAATGGGTGGGGTTAGGAAGTGGGGGGGTGCACGGGGGGTTATTCCAGCCCATGGTAGGCTAGAGAAATTGAAAATGCCAACACTAAAATATAGAAGAGCCAGAGGGGACATGATTGAGGTATTCAAGATTTTAAATGAGATTTATGATAATCAAGCAACATGTGGAATGTTTAAAATGAACACACAGTCAAGCACAAGAGGCCTTTCAAAGAAGATAACAAAACAATCATGCAAGTTAAATGTCAGGAAGTACTCCTTTACAAACAGGGTAGTTGATATATGGAACAGCCTGCCAGAAGAAGTGGTAACAGCTAAAACGGTCAAGGAATTCGAAATTGGTTTAGACAACCACTGGAAGCGCCAAGAAGCAAAGTATGATTTTACGATGGACATAAGTATAAGATCAAACACCGAATGTCACGTAAAGTCGCGTACGAATATGACAGATGAATCATTAGAGGCGGACAAAGTGGCAGATTGCCAGCGTCCACAGTAGATCCTATGGGTATCCTTTAGTAACATATACTTCCGTTGAACTAAACAAGAGTTTAGTAAATGCATCTCAGTACCAATTATTAGGGAGCGGACAGGAGGTGCCTTGTTCATTTCTCCATATCTCTCTTTAAGTCCCCTTTCTCCCTTTCTTGTCCCATTTTTCCTTTCTCCCTCCTCGGGGGTCAGGTACATGTAAAGCTTTAGATCCTTTTACATGTAGATAGTTTAGATATAAAAATTGTAAAGAAATACTGTTGCAAGGATGTGTTGAAATCAGAATCCAGTGTTTATTTGTTAACTAGAAAACACGAGGGGACTTTATAAACATAAGTGGATGATATAAATCGGATAATTGTTTTTATGAAATAAAAACGATACGCTAGGCTATGGAATAGCCTTGGATAGAAAATTGCGTGTTTGATTGACAAGGGTGTGGTGGCTCATGATGTATTTGTATACTCAAATCAATACTTGAAGTAAGCCTTTCTCGGTACTTCTTTGTAATTTCTTCTGTTGGTCTGCACATGTGAGAAAACAGTCACTGATTCGCTCAAACCTCTAATTTTATTTATTACTGTGACTTCTGGTTCTAAATTTATACATTACTGTTCTTATTCTTTTTATCATATCTATATTTATGAATCTGGCTAAGCGATATTGCAATACCAATCCCATCATCCTCTACAAACCTGTTCCCAGTACCACCTATAGTAAATGTTTATAATACTTTTCAACTTCCACAAGGAAACAGAAAAATTAAACCCCGCCCCGTTTTATCAGGACGAAACTGGACGCCATTTTGATTTTCGAGAATCTGAAATTCCTATTGGTCAGTAGTCTTCTGAGCATGCGTTCTCCTCACTGCGCAAGCGTACTCCTCACTCCACCCCAAGAACTATCTATATAGCTAGGCTATTCCATAGCCTAGCTAAATCATAGTCAGGATGCTGACCGAAAATCGAAGATAGTGTAATGCTTATAGTGCCTGTCTAGAATGGGAACATCTCGTCCTGTGAACATTATATTGTTTGAAAAATTAGAGATAGCAATACTTCATACTGTTATATCTTCCTTTGATGAAGTCCCTCTACATTAGTAGTGCCGGTGTTATATCCCCATTGTCCATAAGAAAGCAAGAACATCCGGGTAGCTAAAACGTTACAAAGTGTTTTATTGAGGTCAATTTTTAGAATATTCTATCTACTTTTATCCTCAGTTTATTGAATGGTGCTTTCTTAATGTGTTATGACAATTTAACGAATCTAGTGCATTATTCAAGTTTTCTTATTGTATTTTATTTTGCTTATAATATAAATATTTTTATGGTATATTAAAGCTATATTGCCGTCGCCGGTCAAATAGCCTGTGGACTATTTTGCCGGTATCGGCTAAATAGCCACTGTCATACAAATAACATGACTTAAGAAAGGGAGTAAGTCAGAACCTGGTAACTATAGACCAGTGAGCTTAGCTAGTGTGATTTGTAAGTTGATGGAAAAACTAGTGAGGAACCAAATAGTAAATCATTTTGTCAAGAATTCCTTATTTAGTAAAAGCAATTTGGGTTCATCTCTGGAAAATCCACAACACTACAACTCCTCAAAGTATTGGATGAATGGACGGAAATATTAGACAATGGGGGGAACAATTGACTCAATTTATATGGACTTCATGAAAGCATTTGACAAGGTACCGCACAGAAGACTTATTAAGAAAATGAAAAGCTACGGTATTAGTAACAGGATAACAACTTGGGTAGAAGACTTCTTAAAAAACAGGAAACAGAAGGTAACAGTAAATGGGCATACATCTAAAGAACATGAAGTAACAAGCGGTATTCCACAAGGAAGCGTACTTGGTCCTATATTATTTGTCATATATAATAATGACATGAGTGAATGTGTAGAAGCGGCTGCATTTCTCTTTGCAGATGACACAAAATTATATAAGGAAATTAATAAACCAGCAGATAGAGGTAGCCTGCAAACTGATTTGGATAAACTTCAAACATGGTCAGAGTCGCATGGTTATTAAAATTCCATGATCCAAACAAACGTAAAGCCATACCAGTAAACAATAAGAGAATAACAGATAATATTAACCAAACTTATCATTTATATGACAATGATGGTAACAAAGTAAAACTGGAACAATCAAAGGGAGAGAAAGATATTGGGGTGATTGTAGATGAAAACATAAACTTCTCGAAGCATATTCAGACACAAGTGAACAAAAGCCAATAGCATCGTGGGGCTAATTAGAAGAACGTATACCTATCTAGATGAAAGGAGCTTTAAATATCTTTTCTAAGCCCTGGTAAGACTACATCTTGAATATGCAGCCGCAGTGTGGAGCCCATATAAACAGTCAAGATATAGAATGTATTGAAAACGTCCAAAGGAGAGCAATGAAACTTGTCCCCTCCATAAAGGGCCTTGACTATGAACAAAGATAAAAGAAGTTAAAACTACCAACATTGAGGTAAAGAAGGCTACGGGGGGACATGATTGAGACTGATTAGATTCTAAGGAATATTTACGATGAAGAAGTATAAAAAAATTTGCTAGTACTGGATGGAAACACAAGAACAAGAGGAAATAGCCTGAAACTTAAAAAGAGATTCAGTAGATTAAATGTAAGGAAGTACTCGTTTGCAAATAGAATAGTAGATGCATTGAATGCCTTGCCAGAGAATGTTATTCAGGCCAAAGATGTAAAACAATTTGAAATCTTGCTAGACACACAGTGGGAAAACCAAGAAGTTAAATATGACTCCAACAAGGACTTGCTGTGCCAACAACATAGAACCGGAAGTCACGCACCGGCAGGTCCGATTGAGTCAACCACAGATATGGATACAGGGGCTGCATAAGCCTGCGTCCATAAATGATCCTATGGTATGACATTTCAAAGCATCAAAGAAACCACAGTGACTTGCGACCAGGGACAATATATAGCTATATATAAAATCCCTGTTGCGACTCACTTGCTCCTGGCCCAGAAAAAAAAATTTACTATCAAAACAACGGCAGTAGAATACCTAAGGAACAAAGCACAAGATTACAAAAATCAAAGTCCAGAGACAAGGCAAAAGCTAGATCACCAGAAGACGGAAGACCAAAGACACTACAAGCCCCCAAAACACACACTGTAAATACAACACAAAAAAACTAAAGCACTAACAGTGTGAACTCTCAAAAACTCGAAAGAGTGACATCAGGTGCTCCAGAAGGGTAATCCCCGAGATTCATATTCGATAGTAAAAAAAAAATTGCTAGACCGGGAGAAAGTCCCTGTGAAAGAAACAAAGATATATTATACTTTTAAATAATAAAATGAACATGAATATTATGTTCCTCTTAATTGCCTAGTTTTCACTTTTTTCCTTTTTTGTGACCCAAAATTAGACACATTATTTTTTCTATATGCAAATTTATATACAATTGTGTACAATTGGCTTAAAACCCTGGAGGATGGGGGTCACTTCCTATATGGAGGTATACAGATGTGCTGCTGGAATGGGTCTGTTTTTGCAGTTGAAAAATGGGTAGCAATTTTTTACCTCATATATATATCACTGGGTTGTAAACTAACCACAAATGGTCAGAATCCCTGGTGGTTTCTGTAATTAATCAATTATTTATCATAGTTGATGTTTAAGTAAATCATGCAGTGAAATTAATGTTTTCTTACACTTCATTTACACATTTGTACTATACAGTTTAGTTAGTTAATTTTGAAATTTACTATATGAATGGGCCAATATTTTGTTCAGAGAACTATCTGAATGAGGCCTATTTCCAAATGCCAGCGGCAGGTCTGTACCCACTTTCACTTGAACCTCTGCATCATTTAACGCTTAAAACTATACTGAAGTTATGGCACATCATCATATACAAAAATATAACCCCAGGGGTCCCCTTTTTTATTTCAATGTTAAACCTATGGGAATTTTTATGTTACATTCCCAGCCTCAACGGCTTGTTGGTTTTCATCCAAAATTCATCTGCAAATTATTGATATCATTATGCACACAAAGCTATCTTTATTGCATGCTACTAGTAACAATTAAACGGATTTGTAGAAATACAAGATGTGTTTTGTTAAACACTTATGCCCCTGGGTAGAAGTAAAGAAGAAACATTTAGCAACTTTGAACAATGAATGTCCTTCTGACAAAATGATTTGTAGAAATAAATTCTTTTATCAACAGAAAAGTTTAATCACATCAAATGATGATTGCAATTGGATGCAAACACAGAAGTCACCCAAATGAACCCTTCCAATCATTATCCAAGCATTATTAAGAAAACAATCCCCCCCCTTTTTGGAACATTTATAGCCAACTCATTGTGTTCTGTTTATCAGTGTTATCAGTACTTTGATTACACCAGGGATCATCAATACTGGTTCCCCAAAAGTGGAGGTATACACAGAAGAGAAGAAATGAAATAATAGATATTTTTAGTAACATCCCTCATCCTTGATATATATAATACATATATAGATACATGTAAAACGAAAGTGAATAAATGAAGAAAATATGCTGAATGATTTAAAAAATCTTTTTTACAAAAAAAAAAATTCTATAGATATCAAGAAACATTTCATCATAAATGAGTTTAATTTCTATATACATATAAAATAAATATAATTTCATTTTTTGGTGAAATTTTACCGGACAGTCACATGCCAAGGTCAAGGTCACGAGGTCAAATATTCTGGTACCAACTGAAAGGTCTCTCCATAAGGAATACACATGCAAAGTATGAAAGAACTATCACTTACCATTCAAAAGATATGCTCAATGTTAGGTTTTTATGCAGTTGTTCACAGGCCAAGGTCAAGGTCACAAGGTCAACTATTCTGGTTCCAATTAAAAGGTCTTGCCACAAGGAATGCACATGCAAAATATGAAAGCCATATCACTTACCATTCAAAAGATATACCCAATGTTAAAGTTTATTATTTTTTTCAAAAAGTCCATCACATGTAAAGGTCAAGGTCACGAGGTCCAAAATTTTGGTATCGTTTGAAAGGTCTTGCCACAAGGAATACACATGCAAAATATGAGAGCCCTATCAAACTGAATCAAAATGGGATGAAAATTAATAAAAAACAAACAAACAAAATTGAGATCCTCTTCTTTTGGGCCCCATTTATCTCTTGACCAGTACATGCAACATGAAATCTGTTAACAAACTACAAATTCATACTTTCTGCATGAGTACACTAACAAGACATCCCATCAAAATTGAATGAATAATAAATATTGTATAGTTCAATACTAAAAAACACCCAGTTTGACCCTTATTTAAAAACGAGCGGGCAACCATACCCTAAAGCAATCACAGGTTTCTTTTTTGTACCAAGGAGCATTTTGTTAAAATTTCATAAGTTATCGCACAGAAATGAAGTGTTTACAGACGTCACTAATGCAGACTCGAGGCTCCAGTATCATACCAATATAAAACCTAAAAATTGTTTACGGTCGTATAAAAAAGGGAAGGCACATGCCACTGTAAAGATCATGGCATTAAACATACTGGTACCAGTTGAAAGGGAATTTTTGGAAATATTGGATCATATGCCAAGGTAAAGTTCATGAAGTCAACTATTCTGATACAAAATGAAAAACCTTGCCACAAGGAATAGAGATGTAAAATATGAAGCCCTATCAATTACCATTCAAAACATAATACATGTATCCTCAATGATAAAGATTAGTTTTGACAAATATTTGGCCACCCAGTTGAAAACAGTTGGACCTAGAGTTGTTATCAATCTATCATGGTCGACTTGAACAAAAGGAGAATAAAAAGGGTTCTCGACATCCATGGTGTTTAAGTTATTGCAGTTCAGCCATCAAATTCAATTGTATTTGACAAGTTCTGATGCATCAAGTGATATGGTGTGATAACAATAACAAAATCGACAAAGAATTCATAACATTTTATTCTTTAGCTCAACAAACATTGAAATAAATAATAATAAATACTTACAAAATAATAAACTTAACAAAATTCTAATCTTTCACATATAATAACACACAAGAACAACAACAAACATTAAACGGAAGCACTGTTACATTTTACACATTGACATGAGACAGATACTAGACTTATAAGGCTATTCAAAATATTGTTTGTATCTCAAGCCTTTATATTTTGAATTTGGTGCAGCCGTCTCCTTTTTGGCAGACACGAGGCTTGAGAAACACACATTTTTTAGAATGGCCTAATTTCCATTATTTTATGTCTAATTATCATTATGACCTTAAAATATGGTGTGGAATGATATTTTGACAACTTTTAATTAAGAAATCCTTACAAAAAGTATGACTTAAATTGATGCTCATTGCCATATTTTCCATAATAAAGGTTGATACTTTTTTTCTGTGACTTAGTCCTAATAATTCATTTTATTGGCAAAATTCATTTTTGTACATCAATGCAGTGGTATCTTGTTTTTTAAAGTAGTTCATCAAAATTAAAATATGTTTTTAAAAAATCCTTTCAAGACCATTTTACCATTAATTAATTAAAATTTTAGTCCATAAGCTCTTTGGTCCAGGACTCAATTGCACAAGGATCAATTTGTGTATTTATACACTGGTTGGTTATTTCCCTGTACCAAGTTAATTATATACATGTATATGGTCAAAGTGGAGATACTTCTTAATTTCCCTATTGATATGCTAATTGATAAAAATTATCTCCCCTTTGACCATATAAAACCGACTTGGCACAGGGCCATAACCGACCAACATTCCTCTTTGTTGTGTAATTTTAAGCATAAATTAAATCATAATTTATACTTGTTAAGAAAAATGTCACTTACACATAATTTAAACTGTTTGTTCAAAACTCTTTTTAACTTTGAAAAGTGAATTCAAAGCTATATATATCCGTTGACTATTGTCGCTTAAAAGCAGGGGATCACATACAATAACATGAACGTTATTACAACAAACTTGTATATTTACTAATTACATTGTATATGCAATACTGCAGAATCCTAAGGCCAAAATAAAATATTGTTTCATTCCCCTTACCCTATCGACTCTGAAAAAATTACCCTACCCAAATAACTTCTTGACTTTTCAGAATTTTTTTTTACTATAAATCAGTAATTTCTAACCGCTTTTTAGAATGTATAAAACGTTATCTACCTACACAACATTTTAAGGTACAGTTGAGTAAGGGGAAACAAAACATTTTTAATTATGACCCAAATGGACAAGCTTATTTTTCAGAATAATTCATAAAGGTTCCATGGAACCTAGTGTCTGGCCTGCTCACTCCGCTGTCATCATTATTAGGCCTATATTAAGATGTTGTTGATAAGTAGAATTCCAAGAAACAACTTGTCTTTGAGAGTTTCAAAAAATTTACCCATATTGGAATAAAAATTTTGAAATCTTAACCATTGAAAATATTTGTTTTGATTAAAATTCATCCAAAAAGCATGGTTTCTAACAAGAATTCCCAAAAATTGCTTGCAGGAAATTTTTTTTTACCAAAATTGGGATCCAAAATTTTTGAAATAAAAGCTATGAAAATATTTCCTTTCACTAAAATTCATCCAAAAATCATGCTTGCTGACAAGAATTCCCAAAAATTGCTGGTGTTTGAGAGTTTCAGGAAATTCACTAAAATTGGAACCATATTTTTTTAAATTTAGTTTTCAGAATAATGTCTCATACAAAACCAGAGGCTATCAGGAGCCTGTATCACTCACCTGGCTTTCAGTTGCCTTAATCAAGGAAACATTGTAAGTTATACAGTTGATCTTCAGTTTCTCAAACTTTTGTAGCTCAAACACCTCCAATATCTTGTACTGTTTTTAAAGTCTGATCATGTTTTACTATATTTCTTTGTTGGGCTTTTTTGACAAAAAACGTTCTTGCTAAGGACCACTTTCGACACCAGTTTTGAAGTTGAGACGTCATTTTGTAAATGGCAGTCAACAAACAATTTCCAACATCAGTTTTGAAGTTGTGACATCAAGACATATTTGGAAACCAAATGTCATTGAAATCGGACAATGTTGAATTTTC
>MJUU01010951.1:0-32699 GCA_002080025.1 Modiolus philippinarum
TTGTATATGAGATAATATCTCATGTGTACACTTTGTTCAATTACTATTTTGTAATTTTATGAAAATTCTAAAACCTAAGGATCTACTCCCTCCATCGTAGTTTTGTCCTTAGCTATATTTGATATTACTGATTATTCGGATATTGTTTGGTTTTATGCATTTGAAATATTTTTTGAAATTATGGATTTCCTTTGTTTGGGTTCTAGTGCTGCTGACGAGGAATTAATTTCCGAAATGGCCATACAGCTCATTAAAATTATTGCAGTTGCAGTAAACATATGTGTTATGGTCTCATGTTCATTTACTCCATATCCTTTCGTAAAATATCGCTATATTTGGCTTTTCCGGTAATTAAATGAATATATAAGAGGGTGGCACAGGGTTATTTTCGTGCAGCGTGTTTGTCGTTTTTTATTTCACTTGTTGCCGTATTGGAGGGTCGTTATTTGCCGTGTTTAGTGCAAACTGAAAAAAGGGCTTCGTGCAAGCCAATTTCTTATTTTTCGTTCCTCGTGTTGTGACAATTTATTTCTCGTTCATCCGTGCACGGTACCCCCTGTACGACCCTCATATAATTGTTTACACATTACATTAGAATGAGAATTTGTGTTCCTTTAAATTTAAGTCAAGGGTGGCTACTTATTATTTCTTAGATAGTATGAGCGTGCCGCAGTCTAAAACAGGGTATCTTTTCACTCCTGCTGTCTTGATGGCATGGCTATCTACGGAAGCGTATTGATGCCACATAAAGAAAAAAATATCTCATAATTTTGATATAATATCTCAAAATTATGAGATCATAGTTATAAGATATTATAAGATAATTATTTCATAATTATGACATAACATCTTATAATTATGAGATACTATTTCACACTTACAAATTAATAAGTCATATTTATGAGATAATTATCTCATAATTATGACATAACATATTATCTCATAATTATGAGATAACATCTCATAATTTTGAGATAATTACCTCATAATTATAAGATAATTATCTCTTAATTATAAACATCTCATAATTTTGAGGTAATTATCTTATAATTATAAGATAAATATCTCAATATTATGAAATTTTTATCTCATAAATATGAAGTATTAACTCATAATTATGAGATGATATCTAGTAATTATGAAATAATTTTCTCATTATTATGACTCATTATCTCATAATTATGAGATAAAATGCCATAATTATGAAATAATATCTCATAAATTATGAGATGTTATCTGATAATTATGAGATAATTATCTTATAATTTAGAGATATTATCTCATAATTATGAGATATTTTTTTCTTCATGTGGCATCAATACGCTTCCGTAGCTATCTGATCAGCTTCATGTGTGATAATATTAAAGAGTGTAATAATGTTAAAGAGAGATTTCAATACAATTACTTAGAAAACAACAGTGAACCCAGCAATTAATAAGACACACTTGTCCAAATAGAAATAATAACAGGGTATGTTTTTGCCTTTTCTGTCTTAAGCAGGATTTGTTTTCTCATTTTCAATGTGTTAAACAGGGTCCATTTTTATAGGTCTATCGGCAGAATTACCAAAATTATTGGTAAGTAGCCACCCCGGACATAGTCGGATTTTTTTTCATGCCGCCACAATGACAAAATCGTCTTATGTGATGGAAGTAAATGAAAAGGTCATTGTTTGCATCACTTCCAACTTCATCACTTTTTTACACCTCTCGTGCTCCAAAAGGATTTTAAGGTCATATTAAAATGGATATCTCCATGTCATAATTAGGCAAGATTCTTATTTATTTCTTTTAAGTTTAATGTCATGGAGGCGGTATATCATTACACAAATATGTACTTAAATACGCCCCAGGCTTATTTGAATTTCATATATTTAGCGGTTCATTTATCGAAATGACGTTAAATTGCATAAATTGTAGTGACTTACATATATCATGAAAAACTACGCGGGAAAGCGAACATTTGATTTCTATTTTTGCCGAGATGTGACGATTGAGATAATCCTATCATTACCTTAAATGGAGCAAATAATTCAGGATCAGAGATTGCGTTATTCTCACAGGGGGTCACTTCAGGTGAAACTGGGTATAGACCTGCCGCTGAATTTTTGAAAAGAGCCCCGCCCCTTTTTTTTTCATTCATATAGTTCCCTTAACATATAGTATATTTGAAAATTAACCAACCCAACTGTAAAAATGTGTAAATGAGTTTAAAAAAAACCATTAATTTCACTGTAGGAATCCACATCAACTATAATGATAAATGCTTGATTAATGAAAGCAACCCTGCAGTAGGGATTCTGACCAATTGTGGTTAATTTGACGATCAGTAGATATATAAGGTCAAAAATTACTACCAATTCATATAGTTGACAAATGCAAAAACAGACTCATTCCAGCTGCACATCTGTATATCACTTGATATTGGAAGATATCGGCGAGATAGTTATTTTAGAACATATTCGGAACCCACCTGACACACTCGCGTTCAACTCGGCCATTTCCGCTACGCAAAAAAACAATTGTAGCTACTCGGCCATTTCCGCTTCTATAAAAAATAACGTTATTTATCCAGTAAATGGCCGAGTAGTTACGATTGAATGCACGCTGCAGTAGGCACATGGAGATTGAAGCAGTTCCGAATGTTTGATCTATTTATAACTATCTTGCAAATTCCTGGTGCTGCCAGTTATGTGGACTTGTCATGATACTTATCTCGACAAATCATGATAAATCTATGTTGCTGAGACATTATATCGATGTCAGCAACAGGCAGTACATAAAAAAAAGTCATAATAACATGGAAATATCTCGACTCTTCTATAAAATGTCGCGATAATATTATCTCGACAAGTTACGATACACAAGAAAAAAGTCAACACAGCGAGATAAGTATCGTAACTTTTCATGATAATATCACGATTTGTCGAGATAAAACTACCTCGACCAAAATTATGTGGATGTCAGAAATAAACCACCATACTATTTAGTCTAAATTGAAAGTTATATTCATGCCGTATATATATAACTAAATACCGAAGTTACTGGGAATTTACTTTCTGCATATACGAATTTCGACAAATTTGAGGATTTTTTTTAGGAGTGACCTATCAAAAACAAAGAAAAAGAATATGATTTTTAGAGACATTACGATGCTGCTCGTCAAAGTCGAAACCACGGCTTATTTTTTTTCCATAATTGTTTACAAGATAAGACAATTATTATTCAGGCACCGTTGATGGTGGCTGGAATGATAAATTACGTAATGGGCTACCTGGAAGCAGAAAAGAGATATATATCAACATGTCAATACATGGTAAGAATTCAGAAATAAACTATAGCTTGAAAAAGACAATACATGTTCATCAATTTTACTTCAAAAAGTTTTCAAAACAGTTTTGGCTGAACGTTTCAATGAAAGATAACTGGACGCGTTGTTTTGAAGCTGTATTTTGGCGCATTTTCGGGGAATATTTTAAATGAAATCATTTTTGTTGCGGAAAATGATTTGGTGCTATTGAGACTCGGATGAATTTGGCATTAATATTTACATTGCACCAGCGTTATTAAAATTGTGGAAGGTTATATGAGCATGGCCTCCTTTTAAGGGAACATCTTTATATATCAAGAAACAGACTATAAGTGAAAAAATCTCGACATTTCTTAACAATTGTCGTTTATTCTCTTTTTAGCATATAAAAAGACATGGTTTAACCCTTATCTTCTATTTCTGGTCCCGGGTGCTTCCAGAAAGCACTAATTTCACCAAAAACCCCTTAGAAATCACCGAGGAGTACTAGGAAATCCGTGTTACCATGCAAAGGTATGAAAACCTTGATATTTTGTGGGTAAGAAAAATACATCAGAAATTATCCATGATGGTTTTGTGGATGCCCATTTTATTTCTACGTTAAACAAAATGTAGTTTATTTATGTAGAAAATTTAGAGTTGTCTCTCTTCAACTGATTTATTACCTGTAACCGCGTCATCTTCTGTGTCCAAAAGCTTCACCCAAACAGGATCTGAAAGCAGATACCGATATGAAAAACTTGTGTTAAGGGATTTAGACAATGAAGGACTAATGACAATGATTAACAGTGCTTTGCATTTACACTTAAGTACTGAATCAACATCTTGCCAGGTTCCATGCTTCAACTACTACAATATCTAAAAATGTCAGTTATATTGTTAAAAGTGTAATCTCATTACACCAAATTGAATGTAAACTTTAAAATATCCCGTCAAATAAACCTGGACCAGACCCTGCCGCACCTAATGTCGGCTTTGCCTTGGAATTACAAGAAACAACTATGGGAAATACAAAAAAAGCAACATCTTCTTTCAAATTGTATTGTGCCATTAAAAAGAAGCATGCAGCGAACTCCGAATGACCATTGAGAGGAATTAAAGAGACATGTCTGACAAACTAGAAATAGTAAAATCAGTCAATAGGAATAGAGGGCGCCAGAAAATGAGATAAATGTATCAGTGGATGATCGTTACTCAAATACAACCATAAGTAGTAAAAAGAAAGCAGGACGAAATGTGAATTCAGCCATTGCGGTGTGCATAGACACCGTATGTGGTTGCTATTGCAACATAAAGCCGAATTTGCTGGACCGGTGCATGGTTGAGAGGCAAGGAAATATACATCGACTGTCCAGGAAAATATGAAGAATGCACAGACAATCTTTAATCGTCCATCATCATTATATATATACGAATTTGGCAAACAGATTGGAACGCCATTAGCTGTTCAGGAATAACAAGTAAATATGACAAAACAGCCGTAAGCGGAAGGTCCGAAAGAAGAATTAATAATCCTATCCTTTCTGGAAAGTGAAAGACTTGACTTGCCGATCCGTTTCATCTTGAAAATAACCAGATCTGTTGTCAGTGGTCCGACAGTCATTAGTCCGACGGTTATTAGTTCGATGGTCATTAATCCGACAGACATTAGTCCGACAGTCGTTAAAGCCTTAGATTGTTGGGTATTAATTTTATGCAGCCGCAAAATTTTGCGGTCGCTTGATGATATGGTTGCAGGCGTCCTTGGCGTCTATGAACAGCAAGTGGACGGATCATTATCAGTTTTGGATTATTGATGCAGGATAATATATAGGGAATAATACAAGGCAAAATCCGTATCACATGTCGTATCAACCCGAGTTACCAATATCAGCCCGAGGGCCTCTGGCCCGAGGGATGATATTGGTCGAGGGATGATACGGCATGTGATACGGATTTTGCCATGTATTATACAGTTTATCATATATTTAAACAGAGGACTACTTAATACTTAAAAAATGGAATCCGTAAGAGAAAAGCAAGTATTTTGTGAAAAAAAAACAATTTTTAATTGGGTGGAAAGGACTGGAAGTATGGTATAAAATCTAACATGTAAAAGAAAAAGGTTTGCTAGATTTTTTAAATTGACACCAAAATTCACGCCAAACAAACTTTTGTTACCCCTCAAAAATTTTTTACCCCCCAAATTTTTTTACCCCCAAAAAATTACCCCCCCAATTTGTTTACCCCCACTTTCATTTTAAAAAATAAGTCGAATTAAAAACTTTTTTTTTGGAGAAGGGTATGATACAGGTCTAGCAATGCGGTAAAGGGTATGCGATAAAGGGTAAGCCATGCGATAAAGGGTATGCGATAAAGGGTATGACGTCATAGTGTGAATACGGAATGAATGTCATGTACTGTATCACATATTCAAAACGTCTGTATTTGTTACTAAACATATGATAAAAAGACATAAAGGGCTTTAACTCAAAACAAATAGGTGAGCATTTTGACAAAACGATATGCACAGTCGATGAATGTGGTCAATAACTGGATGAAACAAAGTAAATTTTACAAAATTATGAGTGAAAAATATAAAATCTTACTTTTTTAAAAACTTTATTTACTACATTAGAACATCGATCACCAATTTAAACAAAATATTGATAAGTCAGATATAAGTGTAAGTCAAAACAGTATCCTGTGAAATAAGTTCCAATAAGTTTATCTATGAGATTCGTTCCGTCTGAGGTGAACAGTAAATACTTTCCAACTGGAGATTATTTCACCAGGTAAGTTATGAAAACTTATTTCACTGTGGATACTATAAATCTTTACATAAGCGCAGGAAATTACAGAAGAAACCCTAAAAAGTCTCTAAACTTTTCTTTTAGTTTGCATTAAGACAATAAAATAAAGGAATATCAAGAATTTCATCAAATTTTGTCAAAATTCTACTGAAGGTGTATTCAATTATACTTTGGGAGGAAAAGTTGGGATAAGTGTGCCAAATTTTCTAATATATCATGATGGATAGAATAATAGAGTTCCGAAAGTCAAAGATAGTTTCAAAAACCCGAAGATTGACCATCCTCAAAGGAGATATATTTTGTAGCTATTATTGCATACACTATAATAAATTAACATAACTCCTGGCTGGTCTTTGAGACTTTCAGGAAATTTACCAAACTTGGAATCAACTTTTTTAGAAATCAAATTGGTAGAATGTTTCTTCTAATTCTAACAAATTTTTAACTATGGTTTCAATGTAGAATTCCAAAAAATAAGTGGTCTTTGAGACTTTCAGGAAATTTACCAACTTTGGAATCAACTAATTTTGGAAATTCAGTTGGTGAAAACGATTGCCCTAATCAAAACATATCCTAACAGTATGGCTACTGCGTAGAATTCCAAAAAATAAGTGGTCTTTGAGACTTTCAGGAAATTTACCAAAATTGGAGTCAAGAATTTTTGAAATTCAATTGGTGAAAATAATTGCCCTAATGGAAACAAATCCTAACAGTGTGGTTGCTAGGAAGTATTCCAAAAAATAAGTGGGCTTTGACACTTTCAGGAAATTTACCAAAATTGGAATCAAATATTTTTGAAATTCAATTAGTGAAAATAATAGCCCTAATGGAAACCAATCCTAACAGTTTGGTTGCTAGGTAGTATTCCAAAAAATAAGTGGGCTTTGACACTTTCAGGAAATTTGCCAAAATTGGAATCAAATTTTTTTGAAATCCAATTGGTGAAAATGATTAACCTTATCAAAACAAATGCTAAAAGTATGGTTGCTAGGTAGAATTCCAAAAAATAAGTGGTCCTTGAGACTTTCAGGATATTTACCAAAACTGGAATCACATTTTCGAATTCTAGGATTTCAGAATTTTTATTTTTTCTAAGTACTTGCCAAAATATAAAATTATATGCCAAAATGTCCAAAAATATCTGTCTTTGACATTTTCAGGAAATTTAACAAAGTTGGAACCGGAATCAAAATTCTGAAAGCTTATTGCGCATCTACAGACTATATGCAACAATTCCGCAACAAAATTAAATTCATAAATCCAAAAATGTAGGATGAGTTTGCGTCGCATGCCATATGTGTCAAAATCCACATTTTGCGGTCTTTGTCAAATCGACATCTTGGGGCCTCTTGTTTGCAACTAGATAAATATAAAAAAATCCGAAAGCTTATTGCGCATCTACAGACCATATGCAACAATTCTACAACAAAAATAAAACCCTAAATCCAAAAATGTAGGAGGAGTTCGCGTCGCATGCCCCATGTGTCAAAATGGACATCTTTGGGGATCTTGTTTGCACAAAGACCAATATCAAAAATCCGAAAGCTAATTGCGCATCTGCAGCATATATGCAACAGTTCTGTAACAAAATTGAAACCCTAAATCCAAAAATGTAGGAGTTCGCGTCGCAAGGATCTGTGACGGACGGACGGACGGACGAGGCCAACGACAATATCCCCGAACTTTCATTCGAAAGTGCGGAGATTAAAATATGTAATATTTTCGACGATATCCCATCGAAATGAAGTCTTCCTTTCAACAGAGACATATAATTACATAATTGAGTATATGTCTCTGCTTACAAAAAGAAAAAAAAAATAAATTAATCAGCAATATCTTTAATATATGAATAAAAAACTACTAAGGCCATAAGACCAACACTTTTATTTTCCAAATATCAGAAGAACAATTTTCCACAAGGTTTATGTTTCTCAGCTGGTGGCTATCGTTGATTTCCTTCCTTTAACGATAAAAGAGGAACGTGAGTACTATCTTTAACTTTCATTTAATTCATAATTATGTTTACTACATGAATAGAATTTTCCTGTTTTCTAATTGGTCTTTAAGTCACTTTCAGGTCATGTTCAATCGTGATATTTCCGCTTCTGGCGTCACATTCTAAAAATAGACCAACAGCGGTCAAGAAGAATTTTTAGCAGTCATGCGGAATTTGATAGTGCATGGTTTTACCCTAAAAATAGAAAGCAAAAGTAGAATGAAACAACGACAAATTGTATTGTTCTGATTGTTTGTTTAGTTTTAATAGCTCAATAAAATATATTTGTTTCACTTTTATTCATGTAATAAATCAATTACCGACTTTGTAATAAGTCGCCATCGTGATTTATCAACCCTCAAAAATGTATATTCACCTCGCCTACGGCTCGGTTAATATTACATTTTATCGGGTTAATAAATCACGATAGCGAGTTATAACAAAGTCATTAATTGTAAAATAGTGTCGGACTATTGACCGTCGGATTTTTGAATGTCGGGCTAATGACCGTCTTACTAATGACCGTCGGACTATTGACTGGCGGACCATTGAGATGACCCCGTTCAATTAATCATGCTTGTTTCATCAAAAATATGTTCTATCACGTGACTAAAAAAACAGAAAAGGAATAGTAGAAGAAATTTTAGATAAAGATGTAACTATTGTTAATAAGCTAATGGAAATACATGGACATTGGATGCAACAGTTATCTACTTGCCAAAAGCACTTGAAGCTACAATGAGCTGTTATAGTGGGAACTGTGCAATGTGTTCTTCTCATTCAGTTTTATGTGCTGGAACCGATAGCAAGAACTGGTGGAACAAGTCAATTTATCTCCCTGCAGCATACAACATTACAAGCATGCAAATGAATGAGCACGTTTAACATTTGATCAGTGAAATTTTGAAAATGAATTTGAGCACACAGTATGAAACTGTATGACAACACAAACAATATTACACCGATCTGTCAGTGCAAACTTGGCAAAATATGTTGCGTTCAGTAGAAATATGGACGGAAGTCTAGCTTCTGCAGAGCACCATAGTAAAAATCGTCCGGGAACCTCAACATAAATGAAGTGTGACAGTTAAGTTATTAATTTGTCTACAGAACTAAACAATTTCTTGAAAACTTGATCATGATAATGAATATGTTTTTGCAATACAAGAAAAAGAGACAATGTGCAAAGAAAATACGCATACTTGCTTAGCGGGCATAGCAACATTCAAATACACAAATAAATCTTCCAATGGTATCAAGAAAGGCTAGCTTGATCCCGTTTTTTGACCATGACCATGGTCATCTACTATGTAAAAATCTTAATTTCATCACAGTGAGCTCAACATTTTATAGGATGAAACTCAGTAGAAACTGTATTATCCGAAATACGCACATGGTTGTAAATATATTCAGAGTAGTAAATTTTGTATTTATGGAGATCATCATTTGCCATTTTTTGTTCAAGTTTGCATTGTGTAAGTACCTGAATATACACAACATTTCCTGCTGACACAAAAGTCATTCGGGTGATGTTGTAGACATGTGCACGTGGCTCAAGTTACAAATGTTGCCATTTGACACATAGAGTATTATTACAAAGATGGGACATAATGTATGTGTCAATTCGCACCAATGAACATTCGAATTGTTTTAGTTTTAGTCTTTCCATGTTCTTTCTTAAAAATTAAGCATGTTAACATAATGTTATATGTTTTGAATGACCTAACTATCACTTTTTAAATAGACAAAGAAAACACATCTTTGAATATTTTCGTTTTCGACAAAGTTTTGTCCCTTTTTTGCCTCATCTTATCACATGAGTAGTTCAAATTCATGAAAAGTTGGTATAAAATGGAAGTACATAATGTCTTCTTTAAAACTGGTACAAGTTATGACAGTTTTTAAGTATTATTAACTTTCTAAATCCATAAAACTTACCCCTACCCCAACAAATTTACTCTAGAATTGGGAATTTTCAACATTTCAGATTTGTCCGAAGTCCACTGTTAAATTGTTGTATATGTCGAATCCGGAGGATATATCTGCAGATTTGCCATTTAATTGATCTAAGCTGTACATTGGTTGTCTAAAAACATTGTTTAGAAAACACCGAGTGTTTATTGTCACTCTAAATACCGAAAATCTTACCCCACCCCAACAAATTCACCCTGTTCGCATAAAATTAACTCAAACACTAAATATGTGTATTGAATATTACCATGGTATTGCATGAATTCATCAGCATTTGATATCTTAACAGCCATTTGTTGACCTTAACTCAACATTGTGCCCGAAATTGAGGCAAAAATGAGAATTTTCAACATTTCCGATCAGGAAAGTATCATTATATACAATTTTGCATACCTTTGTAGTCTGAAACCGAATATAAAGCCCGACATTAATGAAAATGGGAACTTTTAGCATTTTACTGTTAAATGACTTTTTATTATACCATAAAGATTAATTGGAACCCGTATTTGGTGGAGTGTATGAAAAACGGAAGTAATAATGCAGTACTGTGCAACGTAGCCCTTACAGAAAAAAACGATCCGCCACACGTCATCCGTTCGTCAGGGAGCAGTCAACGGTCAGTCAGCGATAAGTTAATTAACGTGACGCTTGTTATTCGTCCAACCCGTCAGTGACGTGAAACGTGACGGGTGACGAGATCCCTATTCGTCCAACTTGCGTCCAGATTCGCCCATATATCACGTAATGTCTCGGGTTAAAGATTTTGCGAAATATAGATTCGTTTCACTCAGTGTATACACGATGCGCTGGGGTCAACGTTACGGAATGCTACGACACCTCCTTCCCGTCCTTTATGGCGGCTTTGTACACTTCGTGACGGTTCTCCTAAAAAGGAGGTGAAGATAGCATACATTTGCTATCAATAAATAATTGCCTATCATATTTTTTTTTCATTTTCATGGAGTCTTTAATAAAATAGAGGTCGAAAGGAACTGCTGCATTGACAGGTGTTATTCATCAAAATTTGCAATTTTCATCGAGTTTAAACAAAACAATGTGTAAAGAGAAAATTTCTCACTGATCGGTGCATCTGTAATGACTAAGTTTTAATGATTCATTTTTAGCTATACATGTAATGCAATTTAAAAAAAAAGACTAATGTGTATAAGAAAAGTTTTGCACTGGCTGGTAGATTTGCAATGAGCAATTTTTTAACACATTTTTTTCATTTTCATGGAATTTTTAACAAAGTAATGTGTAAAAGTAAAGTTTCGCACTAACCAGTGTATATGTAATGACTCAAATGAAGATTCATACGTAATTTTTTTTTTTTTACATTTTTTTATTTTCATGCAATTTTTTTAAAAAATAAATATGTAAAAGGAAAGTTTTGCACTGACCGGTGTATATGTAATGACTAAAATGAAGATTCATAAGTAATTTTTTATCACATTTTTTATTTTCATGGAATTTTTATCAAAATAATGTGTAAAAGGAAAGTTTCGCACTGACCGGTATATATGTAATGACTTAAATGAAGATTCATAAGTAATTTTTTATCACTTTTTTTCATTCTCATGGAATATTTGACAAAATAATATTGTAAAGGAAAATTTCGCACTGACCGGTATATATGTAATGACTTAAATGTAGATTCATAAGTAATTTTATATTACATTTTATTCATTTCATGGAATTTTTAACAAAATAATGTGTAAAATGAAAGTTTCGCACAGACCGGTGTATATGTAATGACTAAAATGAAGATTCACAGGTAATTTTTTTTTCTACATTTTTCATTTTCGTGGAATTTTTTAACAAAATAATATGTAAAAGGAAAGTTTTCCACTGACTGGTGTATATGCAATGGCTGAAATGAAGATTCATCGGTAATTTTTTTATCACATTTTTTTATTTTTATGGAATTTTTAACAAAATGATATGTAAAAGGAAAGTTTCGCATTGACAGGGGTATATGTATTGACTAAAATGAAGATTCATCAGTAATTTTTTTTTCTACATTTTTTCATTTTCATGGAATTTTTAAGAAAATAATGTGTAAAAGGAAAGCTTCGCACTGACCAGTGTATATGTTATGACTTAAATGAAGATTCAGAAGCAATTTTTTATCACATTTTTTCATTTTCACGGAGTTTTTAACAAAATAATATGTTAAAGGAAAGTTTTGCATTTACCGATGTATATGTAAGGACTAAAATGAAGATTCATAAGTAATTTTTATCACATTTTTTCATTTTCATGGAATTTTTAAGAAAATAATGTGTAAAAGGAAAGTTTCGCACTTACCTTTGTATATGTAATGACTAAAATGAAGATTCATAAGTAATTTTTTATCACATTTTTTCATTTTCATGGAGTTTTTAAGAAAATAATTTGTAAAAGGAAAGTTTCGCACTGACCGGTGTATATGTAATGACTAAAATGAAGATTCATAAGCAATTTTTTATCATATTTTTTCATTTTCATGGAGTTTTTAACAAAATTATATGTAAAAGGAAAGTTTTGCATTGACCGTTGTATATGTAATGACTAAAATGAAGATTCATAAGTATTTTTTTTTCCTTCTTTTTCATTTTCATGGAATTTTTTAACAAAATAATATGTAAAAGGAAAGTTTTGCACTGACCGATGTATGTGTAATGGCTGAAATGAAGATTCATAAGTAATTTTTTATCACATTTTTTTTATTTTCATGGAATTTTTAACAAAATAATATGTAAAAGGAAACTTTGGCACTGACCGGTGTATATGTAATGACTAAAATGAAGATTCATAAGCAATTTTTTTATCACATTTTTTCATTTTCATGGAATTTTTAACAAAATAATATGTAAAAGGAAAGTTTCACACTGACCGGTGTATATGTGATGACTGAAATAATGATTCTTAAGTAATTTTTTATTACATTTTTTTCATTTTCATGGAATTTTCAACAAAATAATGTGTAAAAGTTCCACACTGACGGGTATATTTACAATGACTAAAATGAAGATTAACTAGTGATCTTTTATCATATTTTTGTGGAATTTTGAACAAAATAATTTGACATAAGTTGTCGAAATGCAGATATGCAGAAAGTGAATTAACAGTCACTTCGGTATTTTGTTATTTGTAAAAGAAAAGTTTTTCTCTGATCAGTCCATTTGAAATGACAAAAATGATCATTTGATTCCCGGGGATTTGAATAAAATTGATTTATATATTTTATCATTTTCTTCATTTTCGTGGAGTTCTTAACAAAATAAGTGAAATTTTACTTTTGATTTTCAATTAATGCATTCGTTTATATCAAACTAGAGTATAAACTATTCCCAGTCACTGTCAATCTTAAACCGTTATCACGATTTAATTCGTTTCGTTTCATTGGAAAATTTCAATTATCTATAAATCTATTGATTATTTTGCATATCATTAAATAACGAGTCCTCTCTCGTCAATTGACGAATTTTATTCGTCAAATGACGAGTACCTGGACGTGAACTGTTATGGACGTGAATCGATTCGTCCCGTCCCGTCTCGTTCCCGTCAGCAATCCGTTCGCGTCCCGTCAGCAATCAGTTTCGCGTTCGTCAAACGGTAAGGGCTACGTTGCACAGTACTGTACCAATTTATAGTCAAAATAATAAGGTTTTCATAACGAGAAAGAACTGTATATCGATGGATATCAACTTATGTAATTTCAAAATATAATGAACGAGCCTTTGGCGCGTTGTTAAAACAATTTCTCTAATGATTTTCAAAAATATGCAACGATTTTTTAGTGCCGAACTGCTGTTTTTGTTTCATACAAGAACACCGTTGCTAAGTAACGTTAATCATGGCCAACGAGATTTCACAGTGGTCCAATAAAATCGTCGAAAAATAATAGCACATCACGCGTGATGTGTTATTTCTTGGCGCTCGACCAATGAAATTCTTGTAAAAGCGATTCAACAAGTTCATTTCTAACTCCAGCTTCAAAGTCTCGTTATGTACCACAAATAATTATTCATTCAAGGAATAGATAATCAGCAAGCATCATAAGAGACTTGTAAATAACTAGTTTTGTCTGACATGAAAATTTTACCTTGCGTGTTATAGAACTTTACTGTTTTTTATCAAAATTCAAACCACTTAAAATACTGAGGCTTCACTCCGTGTATGGCACCTGGTAGATGTCCTTGGTACTGGATTTCGTTTCCTATTTCGATATTTTTGGAAATGAGTACTTCTCTTTTGACTACTTTTGGATTATGGCTTTCCATACTATTTGATTTTAATGCTGCTGATGAGAGGTTACTTCTTGAAACACACGTGTACAGCATAACGAAATTTACTGTTTTTTTATGCAACTTCGGTAGTGTTTTTTTGTATTTTAAAATTGTTAGAAGTATTTTTCAGTGTTTTCGATTGATTGAAAAGTTAAAATTACTTTTATTTCTCACTAAAACAAGAAAATTGCATTTTTGTACATATTTAATTAGTCTTTGAACAATATCTGCAACACAAAGACATATATCTGTATATGTCATAATTAAACGTATCAAACAACGGCAGTAGAATACCGAAGGAACAAGGGAAGCGATAACTACAAAAATCGAAGTCCAAAGACATGGCAGAAACGGTAACAGATAAAAACAAAGACAAAACAAGGACGTGAGACAGCTACAATGCACGGAAATAAAAAGATAACATTAAGAACTAAGGCACTCATAGTGTGAACTCCCATGAAAACCGGGAGTGACATCAGGTGCTCCGGAAGGGTAAGCATGTCCTGCTCCGCTAGCGACACCCGTCACACTACCAGTGAGGCATATAGTGTTTGAAAGGTCTGTTTGGTAGCCGATTGGTAAATGTCATTTTCTAACCCTTAGACAAAGAAACCAATGAAATCCATGGTACATGTTACTTCTCTAACCCTCAAACAGTACCATGGTGAAATTTTGAAAAACTTTTTGTAAACCGGTGTAGTATTGAAACAATCACAAGGACAAATCAGTAGCACAAACATCACTGACGAAGACAAAACTAAAATTTTACAGCATGATATACAAGACAACATGAAAAACAAAAGTACTGACAGTGTGAACTCCCATAAAAACCGGGAGTGACATCAGGTGCTCCGGATGGGTAAGCATGTCCTGCTCCGCCAGCGGCACCCGTCACACTATCAGTGAGTCAATCCGGGGTTGAGTCAAATTGTTGAATCCCGAAAACTCAAATTTTTTACTAATTCTGTTATGAAAATCTTTTTGATTGCGCTTAATATAATGATAAATTGCAAAGATCAGTTGCAATTGTTTTCAAGGTAATTTACATCAAAGTGGATGAAATATTTATAGTTTTCATAACGAGAAAGAATGTCAAGTACAGTTATGTAATTTCAAAATATAACTAACGAGCCTTTGGCAAGTTACTTCGGTATTTAGTTATTTATTATATCTGAAATAACATAACGATAGTTCAAATCAAGCGTTATTTAATTCTTTCGAGTTGCTTATGATTTTCCTAAATAGATGCAGTATAAATTTTTTAGTACTGAACTGCTGTTCTTTGTTTGCATGCTTGTGACTTCACTGTTTTGTTTCCAATAACAACACCGCTACTAGGTAACTTTAATCACACCTAAGGAGATCGGTTCAAAAGAAACGTCGAAAAGGTGTGATTTGTTATTACTTGACGCTCGACCAATGAAATTTCCGTAAAAGCGATACAACTAGTTCATATCTTACTCCAGCTTCAATGTCTCATTGTGTACTACAAATAACTATTCGTGCAAGGAATAGATAATGAGCGTGCATCTTAAGAGAATACGCTTTTACACTTTCGATCAGGTATGATATCATTAAGGAAATGCTATCTAAAACCTGTTCATGCACAAACAATGGAATTGTGCAGTCGCATTCACATTTAACAGTGTCTGTTGACCTTAAAATCGCTGCAATAGGGCACAGAAATTATCGAAACAATATCTGTAGTGAAGAGCAATTCAATATAGATAATAAAAGCCCTGTCCTTGATAAACTGGAGTTTTCTATGTATCGTGTGCGTTTTTGTCACATGTACATTCACTCCACATCCTTTCATTTTTCCTACACCACAAGATCCCGTTCATTACCATATTTAATCCACTAGAAATAGTTAAATTTTACAATTTTAATTGCGAGGCTTGCCGAGCATTTTAAAATTTTTAAATTTAACTATAGAGAGTGGATAAAATAGGGTAATAAACGGATAAAGTGGTGTAATCTTTTTCTTTAATGATCAATGATAAACACCGAGAATTGTATTCCGAATAGATTATGCGGGAAATAGCACTGGGCTTTATTCAACATACTTTGAATAAAGAAAATTTATCTAACGGGTCAAAACCGGTATAAACTTGACATATCATTAGAGAATGTACTTTTTCAAAAACAAGACCATTAAATAACATAAAGCGTTGCTTTCCAACACAACGTCATATAACAAAATTGGATGCAGCGGTGACAAACACTAATAGATGCATTCATTGAAAAAGCTACTTGCATCAGCTTTGTACACAACTTTGAATACGGAATCTTCATGAAGGAATTCTTTCATAACTCATATATTGACAATGATGCTAGTGTGCCGTTTTAGGATGTTCGTTTCTGTTAGTTTCGAAATATGAATCAAAATTTATCACCATCCTTTTTTTTTCTTTGTTCAGCCTTAATAATTCTTTGTGTTAAATAAGGGGAAAATATCATTGAATTGAGTGTGCTAAGTAAAGTTTTACAATTTACAATAATTGTTTTATCGCTTTTAAAAATCTTTCATTTGTTAAGGGAGTACGAGTAGTGAAAAATCTTGCGCATCTGTTTGTACGTTGGACATGTTGATTTCATCCATCATTGCATTGAATTTGATTAAGAATATTCTAATAGGTGTTTTAAAATTTTGAAAAAGTTGCAATCTAATCATATTTATCGGTAGTTCTGAAAATCCATATCTAGTGAAACCAACCCTTTGATATCAATGGTACAGGATTACCGCATTTTACCCTAGTAATGGGTATCTTACGTCATCCATATTCCTCGCATTCAAGTAAGTGCATAATTGTTATTCCACCTGTGCGTTATTCAAGTAGCATCCATTTTCTTCGAAAAAATAATAGGGTCTGTTAGACTCAACATGATTTCAGGATAAAATTGAAATTTGAAAACGTTCCCCGCCATGACGTTTTCAGATAATGAGGTTCAAATTTCCGTTTGAAACGTCATGCGTGTTTGTTAAAAATGTAACTTCCCGTTACAATTTAACGACACTTACAGACCCTATTGACGAAATGTCTGATGACGAATGATCCTTGTTCTTGTTTCTGTAATCGGTAGTTTTTTTTTATGAGAAGGGGAGAGCACCCCATTGCTTAACCTTTAAATTGATGGACCAGGGAATTTGAGTATGGTTTCATATTAATCGTAAAGTGACTAGAGTCATAGCAAAGTCTTATTATTTAGTAATATATCTGATTCGCTGTTGAAGTGCTTTCTAACACGGTTGCGTTCAAAGTACCTGTAAGGACGTCATTTGATGTTGCCGTGAACTGTGTGCCAGAGCAACGCTGGTCGTTAAACCAAGGTAATGAATGGTGTCCTGAAATAACTATACATGTGTTTTTGCCTACTTGTGAATTCCAAGATGAAGTATAACAATAAAAGCAGTGAATGATTGTTTGACTTCACCGTGTATTTTTAGGGATTTAGTCCCATTCAATTTACTTCATACCACTTATATTTGTATTTGCAAACAATACAACCTTTCGCTGGAGTTAGTGTCCTCTCTTTGGCGACAATTTTGGACCCACATACATATACGTTTGTAATCGTTTCATGATAGGAAAGCCTTTTGGAGAGTACTTTGTTGGAACCAGAGAATGATTAAAACTTGCGATACTCATCTGGCGTAGAACTGCAAGGAGTTTCTAAATATATAACTTAGATGACTTGTTTTGACATTTTAAAATGTTATTATATTCTACAAACAATTGGATTAATATTACAGATCCCCAAACCCATTTGATTACGGTTACACGCTTCACATAATTCATATGAAGTTGAAAAGCTGTAATTATAAGTGATTCTATATCACAAACTTCTAGTCACAGAAACTGGAATTTTTCTCTTTTATTTTTCTTCCGTGTTGCATGTGACTATATCGAGATGGTTACTCTTCTTTTATTTATTATGAGAGCCAAATGACAATGAGAACACATTGGCAATTTTAGCATTTTCATGTTTTATCGAATATGATGCAGGAGTTTTGAATTCCATCCAAAATATTTTTATTTCAGGCTGTGTAAATATAAGTTAATTTGACCCTTTTCACTACAAAATGCATTTCATTAAAGTTATTATTAAATATTAATATTTATTATTATATGTACTGTATACTGCGTTTTGTATCTTTTTCACAATTGAAAATATGCCTTAGAGATATATAAATTAGCAAATGCTAAAATGCTAAGAGCATACGACAGCCCCGATAATTACTATAATATTCAATGTAATCGTTTTACTACAATAAAGTTGATGGAAGTATGTCAACCATGCCATAAAATTTGGAGACTAATTGATTGCATTAATATGGTTTTATTATAATTTCATGAATTTTAAGATTTTGTTTTATGTAAGTATAAATAATATACAGCCATCCCTATCGAACAGAAATTTACAGGCTAACTTTCTATTTATAAGATAACTCTATAGTTTATGCAAGAAAACTTGATATGTTTTCAATTGTCACATTTTTGGGGGATTTCTTTAAAATAAGAAAAAGAAGGGAAACGGGGAATGTGTCAAAGAGACAACGACCCTAAGGGGAGCAATAACAACTCAAAGCCACCATAAGATCTTCAATGATTGTCAATGATCTTCAATTCAATGATTCTTTAAAAGATTGTTTTACTACAGTCGTTTAATTTTGTGTTGGTGCGACCGATGTGTTTGCGCATCGTCACTTCCGCTTCCACTGTCGTGAAATTTTGAGAAGACAGCCACGCGTCCAAGTTAAACAGGCGTCAAAATACTTTATGCTTGTAATTTAAGACCAGAATGTAAACACACGGATCGGAAATCCCCGTTGACCTAAATTTACACAATCTAAATGTAAATAGAACATATATGTGGCTGAATGGTAGCTTTCGCAATATTTATCCCTGGCAAATGAAACTGATATCTTATTTAACTAATTAGCAACAGCAATTCCCTTTGTAAATATTGCGAGGTAATAATTCCATCGTCTGCATTCCAGGTTTTTATCAATGAAATAGTTTTAGAAGTCATGTGATTTTTTTGTTAATGTTTATTTCAAAATATGGTCGAAATTTACCGGTTTTTAGCTCACCTGGCCTAAAAGGCCATGTGAGCTTTTGCCATAACTATGCATCCGGCGTCCGTCGTCCGTCTGTCAACAATTTCAAAAATCTTGTCCTCTGAAACCGATTGGCCAAATGTAACCAAACTTCACCTGAATCATCACCAGGGTATGGCTTCTCAAATTGTGTATTAGTCGGCTGGTCAAACAACATGGCCGCCATGGCTAAAAATAGAACATAGGGTAAATTGCAGTTTTTGGCAAATAACTCGAAAACCGTTACAGATATCAAAAATCTGACAAGGACAAAAGTTATCAGCATAGCAAGATCTACCTGCCCTGCAATTTTGAAGAAAATCAGAAAACCCGCCTTGGAGTTATTGCCCCTTTTCCGTAAAATTTTCAAAATTTGTTCATTTCTTATTTTTTATTTCAAAAAGTGTAACAGATAGAGGTCAAGTCTAATTGCAAAATGGTTCAGCATATCAAGATCTACAAACCCTGAAATTTTGAAGAAAATCCAAAAACCCTTGTAGGAGTTATTGCCTTTTTTTCACGGAATTTTCAAAAAATTCATATTTTTGGTCTTTATTTCCAAAACTGTTGAAGATGAAGGGTAAGTGTAAATTGATAAAATGTTTTCCATGCTGTGTGGATTTCAAAATTGTTTGTTGACCGCCATTTTCAAAATGGCTGCCAAAAAAAGGCGGAAAAATTCAACATTGTTCGATTTCAATGAAATTTTGTTTCCAAATAGATATTGATGTAGCGATTTCAAAACCGGTGTTGAAAAGTGTTCGTTGACCGCCATTTTCAAAATGGCCGCCCAAAAAAAAGCGGGAAAATTCAACATGGTCCGATTTCAATGAAATTTGGTTTCCAAAAAGGTATTGATGTCGCAACTTCAAAACTGATGATAAAAATTATTTGTTGACCCCCATTTTCAAAATGGCCGCCAAAAAAGGCGATAAAATTCAACATGGTCCGATTTCAATGAAATTTGGTTTCCAAAAAGGTATTGATGTCGCAACTTCAAAACTGATGATAAAAATTATTTGTTGAACCCCATTTTCAAAATGGCCGCCAAAAAAGGCGGGAAAATTCAACATTGTCCAATTTCAATGAAATACAGATCGAACTACCAAAGTTTTATAGAAATGAAGTTCAACTGTATAACTTACATTTTAGCTTGATTGTGGCAACTGAAAGCCAGGTGACGGTTACAGGCTCCAGGGAGCCTCTGGTTGAATAGTTTAATCATTAAATATGGAACTAATATTTATTAATTATTATTTATTATTATTTATTAATAAATAACTGATTTGTTAGTTTTTCAAATATCTTAATGTCTTTAATATTTATATTGTCAGAAAATTTCAACAAAGAAGAAAAATGAGAGATGTTATTCCCAGGAGATGGGAAAAGCAACATGGATGATGTGCAGATGAACAACATGACAATCAGAGGGTCAGCAAGATTACATGATGTTCCTGAAAGATGTTTGAGGAGAAGTCTAAGAGATCCAAGAGGGGAAAATGTAAACATAGGAGGACCTACACTCTTCACAAAATCAGAAGAAACACAACTGGCACAACACTGCATGGACATGGCCGAAAGAGGATATGAGTATACAAGGTTGCAGATAATTGAAATAGCCAAAATATGTCTACTGCAAAGAAAAAGAACACCAACAAAACTCTGGTTTTATGGGTTTATTTTACGAAAGAATATGGGGTAAATGAACATGAGACCATAACACCTATGTTTACTCCAACAGCAATAATTATGAATAGATTCCCTTAGGTAAAGATGGTTCAGCCAAAGAAACGAGAAACGAGAAATGTTGAGGAGTTATGTAACTAGTGTAAGCATTTCCACATACTTCACTGAATTAAAACAAGTATTAGGCACATAAAACCTTCTTAATCAGCCAGCCAAGTATTGGAATGTAGATGAGACAGGATAAAACTTGATCATACCCCACCAAAAGTACTATCTATGGAAGAATATCAACCTTTCTCTGTAACTTCCGGCAGATCTTGTACCACAACACTTGTAGCTGCTGTCAGCGCTTTGGGACAAACAATTCCAGCTTATATCATATTCAAAGGCAAGGAGATTAACTCAGAAATTTGTTAGTGAAGGCATGGAGGGTTCAAAGTTCACAACTTCATATATGGATGGGTCACATCAGATATATTTTTATATTTCTTCGGCATGTTACAGTAAGACCTTTGATTTTACTGTATGATGGACATTCTACAAATATTAAATTTGAAAAGATTGAAACAGCAAGACAGTCTGATGTTTTACCACCACATAGTAGCCTCTTACTTCAGCCTTTAGATTTATCAGTTTTCACTCTGTTTTAGAAACAGTACAGAAATACATAAATATATGCACGATTACTTAATCTGTGTAATTACGAGACAATTTTTGCCAATTATGATTAGTACTGCATATGAAAGATAGATGTCAGTTTCAAATATCATTGCTGGACTTCGCAAAACTTGATTATATCCATTTGATCCTGAAATTATAAAACCAAAATCAAATACTACTTGCCAAATATCCACTTTATGCACAACCAGAAAGGAGAGAAAGGATTTGCGTTCGATTCAAGTTTTATTTGAAGATAGGGTTATATCTTTTGAGGAAAGAACTGAAATAAAAATACCAAACAAGAAAAGGAGCACATTCATTCCTCCATTCGGTGCTGCCATTACAGAGAAAACATCTAGAGAACTGATCAAGGAAAGGGAGATTGAAAAGGATACAATGTAAGCAACCATCAGTAAAAGCACAACAACCGAACCACCACAACAGTTACCTAAAAGAAAACTGAATCCAAAACTCCATACAAATCTCAAACTGGACCAAAAACACACACAAAAATGGAACTGGAACAGGAAAGGAAAAGGTATCTTGAAAGATGAAGGGTAAAGCACTGGCAAATAAAATCTGTTAAAATTAACAACATAAATTTTACCGAAGATGAAGATGGTGCTGAAATTACTGACTATGAAAAATGCTGTAATGTTGTACCGGGGTATTTGTGAAAAATTTCAACCAGTTGGTTTAAGGCTTTACTTGGCTTTAGATTTTGTAAAATTGGCACAATGTGATCTTTGTAATGGTTGAATGCACCTGAAATAGTGTAGTCATGTATTGGATACATCTGCAAGTGATTCATTCTACTGTGAACCTTGTAGAAAACAAACAATGCATGAAAAGAGAAAACTTGTAAATAGGTTTATGAAGTTGTTTCCTGTTTGAAGTTTTTTTGAATTTTTCAACGTTGTTTTCTGTTTGATGTTGTTTATTGTTATGGACAGTTCATTGCTTGGTATGTGGAAAGGTAAGCAGAATAGACTAGTTGGTGAGTATTGCTAATAGAATTGTCAAAACTTATTTGAGATATGTGTATTATGGATTAAAATGTTTCCGAGATATAAAACCTTGAAATCTTTCTATACCAATTTCACCTGTAGCGTTATTGACGACAACAAGCTTAGCTGGTTCAACATCACTAGTGGAGTAAGACAATGTTGCATTATTTCACGTATGCTCTTCCTTGTAGCAATCGACTGGGTTATGCGAAAAACCTTTGTTAATATTCAATTTGCAGCGGGTTGTAACACGTTGTAAATAGACATATCGCGGTTTGTAATGCAAACTTTGCTTAAGTAATCATTTATCCTGCTACCACTAAAGAACCCGTTGAACTCCTAAGTGCACCAACACACCGAACTGCTCCGTATTTGTTGTTATTTTCTTTTTTTATCGTAATGATTTTTTTTATCATATTTGTATAAAGATTGGACAGGGAATTGCTCTCTCCTACTTTCCATCCTCCTTTCTGCCAATTCCAAATCCACTTCGTACCCTCTTTTTCCTTACTCCAACCCACTATCCAACATTCCCCATCTCCTATTCTCACACTTACCATCCCTATTTTCATCTCTTTCAGCATCTCCTATACATGTCATCTCCTTCTTTCAGTTAAGTAAAATGTTTTGATGGAATCTTCTATTAAGATTTTAACTATCTTATATTTTTCCGTCCATTGTTATAAAAACATTGTTTTATATAAACAACTGTTCATAAACATTGAAAGGATACGGAGTAAATGCACATGAGAAAAGCCTCTAAACATTTTTGTGTTTGAATTGTGATTGCATGATGTACTAAAATAATCTATAGTTCTAATATGACTTGCGCTTAAAACAATTTGCGACCATTAGGATTGTTAGAAAATGATAAACTTATGAACAACACGAGTCATATATGTTTTTGTCTTACCAGAACGAGATGAGCTATCTTTATAAAGGACCTACCATACATGATTCATGAAAAGTTTGGTTGAATTTGCTTCAGTGGTTTCAGAGGAGAAGATGAAGATGAGATTTTTATCTGGATGGGCGGGGCTCTTCAACCTAGCTCTTGAACTGCTTGCATAAACGATGACTTTCTAAAGAATGCAAGTTCTGCAACAACATTTCTGAAAAAATCCAGAACCCTATTAATTTCAGAAAAATTGGATTTTTAATTAATTACTTTGTATTTGTTTGGTTTTCTCCGCCTTTTTTGTCAATCTATGTGTGTTAATCACTTTCATTAGTTAATCAGTGAGACTTTAGGTCAATCTGGTATAAATCAAGTGAACAGCGACATGTAAAGGTTACTATTAAGATAATCATATTATCACATTGTGAAAACAATATTTTAACGTCTGTTTTTAATTAACTTTGTTTGAAAAAACGATAGTTTTCGGATTTTAATTAGTCCTAGTGAGAATTTGTTCACTTAGAGTAGATTTTTAATTTCATATTGTAAACAGTGATTGTTAAACAACTGCCTGTAAGGCTTAAAAGTCCATGTCAATTTGATAATTATATTACTTCACAAACAACATCAGAATCAAAACGTTGTGTTCTCTTAATGTTTCGTTACCGGGCATGCATGGTCGCCCTTTTAGCTCATCTGACCAAAAGTGTCATTGTGAGCTATTTCCATCACTCGGCGTTCGTCGTCCGTCCGTCGCACGTCAAGAAGCTTTTTTTCATTTCATCACATCATCTACAATCAGCATAACAAATTCAACCAAACTTTACAGAAATGATGTGTGAAAGGTCCTTCGGCCATTTAAATTGATCAATGGACCTCAGAGGGAAAACATCACTTTTATAAACTCCTCTGTTACAGTCAGAGGATATGTTTATGTCCCTAATCTTGATAACTTTTTGATAAATAACAATTATGACGAGCTTGGCGTTTGCTTATTTCAAAAACAACATTATAAATGATTTCAAATGTCTAGGTCGTCAAACTTACAAAAATGTCTGTAAAAAGTAAATTTCGTCAAACATACTTCACAATATATAAATGCATCAATATGTTATTATCGCTAGTGATGCGATTTTGCGCAGCCGATTCATAATATTTGGAATTGTTTATCATACAGTGAACTCTTTGAAAAAAAAATATTTTAACCAAACTTTGCACATTATTGAATTTTCTGTCACGACTAATGTGACCATGAATATATGGTATCAATGTGGTAAAGACTCACAGTGCAAACTATGGTTGTGGTACCAATTAAGCTACGTGGCTATTGGCCTCTTGCTCACATAAGGTCCAATGTGAAACTTAAGTTTCGCGCTGGCGGCATGTTTTTGTAAGATCAGAACCCTCCATTTCCACTCATTTTAATAGCATGTCCAACTTAAGATATAGTTTCTGCGCTGGTGGTCTTTTTTGTCACATTGGAACATACACCATTCCTGTAAAGTTGGGTTGATATTCCTTGAAGTTAATGAAAATTATGTTTCTCCCTAAGGGTCCAATGTAATACGTTCCGCATAAGATTTTTTTTTGTCCGATCAGAACGAAATAAGCAATCTTTGTAAAGGACATTACAAGTATCATTATGTAAAGTTTGGTTAACTTTGCTTCAATAGTTTCAGATGAGTTTTGGAAAAAGATGTTTTCCCCGTATGGTCCAATGATAAATATATGTTCCGCGCTATCAGCAATGTTTTATGTCGGATCAGAACGAAATGAGTAATCTTTTTAAAAGACCTTCCACACAACATTTCAGTAAAGTTTGGTTGACTTTGCTATACTGGTTTAAGAGGAGTTGATGAAAATGAGAAAAGCTACTGGACGGACGGACGACGAACGGTTAGTGATGGAAAAAGCTAACACTTACCCTTTGGGTCAGGTCAGCTAAATAGACGATCATGCCCAGTAACGTTTCGTTCAAAGAACAGAACGTTTTCTGATGTTGTTTGTAATGTAATGGGTATTATCAAATTGATGTGGCCTTTCCACTCTTACAGGCAGTAATTTAATTCTCCATTTCCACTCATTTTTAATAGCATGTTTCTATATTTGTAGAATTGCTAGAACTTTTTTAAGAATGGCTTTACTGGTTCACTGGAGAACAACACTAGCATTAAAAGATCCTGTTGGAATTGTGACGGAAAATAGACCTTCGCCTGAAATGCATATGATGAAGGAAAGTATATGGAGTAAATGCACATGAGACAAAGTCTCTACAAGTACATGGTAAAAAAAGCGAAGAATCAACGCTTTTATTGTTGTTCTTCATCTTGAACATTCAACAATGAGCTTTGCTCAAACCTCATAGTAAGTTCAAGACGGCCCCTAGCACCGCTTTGAGCGGAAGTCTTTGCTAAATGTCGAACAACGCCACATCCATGTCTTTTCTGGTCATGGATGCGGGATTGTCAACATCTATTTATAAAACTGGCAAAGCTCTCTTACAACCGTTGCCCGACAAAAGCACTAGTTAAGCATGTGGACGATTACAATATATAAACAAACACAGATGTCCATTTTGACAACTGACGTCTCTTCAGAACCATTTCCGAAATATTTTGAAATGTTAAAAGGAATGATCTAAATGAGAAACAATAAATAAATAAATAAATAAATAAATAAAAAAAAGGGTTTGATCGACATTTTTTTCACTACAGTTAAGTACAAAAAGTGCCCCTTTCAGACTTTCATTGTTGCATTAGGGGAAAACCGCTATATACATTTGCAAGTATTTCGACTTGCAATAATGCAAGATACAAGTCATATAACATTTTCTTGGTATATTTTACTAAAGAAAGAAAATATTTCCTTAAACCCCTTAAATTTGTGGAAAAGATACAAACAGAGCTTTTCTTTCATTTCCTTTTATAAAGAATTGCTACGACCTGGTACTCTTTGTAGGGTGTTGAATAATTAAAACATAATATATACTTGTATGACTAATTTTGAGTATAATCTTCCTTATTGTATATAAAAACCTGCCTTTATATATCATATACCACTTAAAAAGTGATATTGTTTTTTTTTTATATCACTGTGAAAATTCTAAAGATCCTGTTGTTTTTCATTAAGAGCTGCGAGCTTTAAAACTTATTTGTGTAGATGGTTTGTGTTCTGTTTTATAAACAATTATGGTAAGTAAATAAACCTTGTACTTTTACAATGAAACTTAAACGTTTGGTCATTTTGTAAACCTGTATTGTTTCAATAGTTATATCTCATTATCCATCAGTGAGTTTCTTTTTTCCGTTTCAAAGGATTTAGCTTATAATTAAGTGATCATGTTCAAGCAGCTGATATATGACCAAGTTCAAAGCTATAAAACCAAATAGACAAACAGAGTTAGTAGTCTACCTGTGTTGGGTTTTATTCGTATGTTTACTAAACTATAGGGAAACGTGACAGATAAAGGGGAGGTTTGATTATCCATAAACCGGTTTAATCCTACCGCTGGCTTTTGCAAGTGCCGGTACCAAGACCGGCTGTCCCGAGTTCCTATCGCTGTTTACGATTGTCTTTTGTCTAATTTGTGTTTTTTTCTGTGTAGTTCCCTAGCAAGTTGTGGTATGTAATTATAATTTTCAGCCATTGTAGGTGTTTCCTGTTGTCCCTTTTATTTCATCACACACACACGAGAAAAACGAGAATAAGGGAATTTTTTCTAAAAGTTGATGATGTATTCCGGTACTTGTCCGGGTTTTTACACCTTTTTTACTTTCTAATCTCGGTAGACGAAAGGACTATAAAATATGCGTGGATCCAAGTGAAATTGAATGTTCTTCCCAATAAGACACGAAGATACACATTGTAAAAAGATAGTTCTTAAAATGTTCTTTCTGTTCAAATATTTTTGATTGTTGACTGCGTAAGGACCCTAAACTTATATGCATCTTGTTAAAGTTTTTGCCTTCGGCCCGTCCTGTAACAAGATACATTAACTTGATATAAGTCAGATGCAAACTATACTTATAAGGACAAAAGTACTTTTGTGATGAAATAAATTATTCCTGATTTTGGTTCAGAAACCAAGTGTTTTTTTTTAACGAAAAGTTTGCGACGAAATCAATATATCGACAACTGAGATGTTTTAAACTGTCAATCTTCAACGGAACGCACCATGACAAAATATTTGTTCCACCTGGCAAAAGTTCCGTTGGAACAAATATTATAAACATTGGCATAATAGTTCTTCCCTTTGGAACAAATATTATATAACATTTATTATTATTTATAAATATTATTTATTATATAAGGAACAAATATCATAATATTTGTTACAGTGGAATGATATTTGATCCAGTGGAATAATATTTGTTCAAATGCAACAAACTTTATGTAATATTTTTCCTTTGGGACAAATTTTTATGGTGAAACTTATATTCTGTTACATTTTGTCACATGATTATGTATGATAAATGAAAATCATTAATCCTAGCAAATTTGTATCATAAAATGCAAAAACAAGTTGTTTTTTTGTTTTTTGTTTGTTTTTTTTTTTGTTTTTTGTTTTTTGTTTTTTTTGTTATGTTTTTTTTTTGTTTTGTTTTTTTTGTTTTGTTTTTTTTTTGTTTTTTTTTTTTTTTTTTGTTTTTTGTTTGTTTTTTCTTTCAGAAACAATTTGTGTTAAATTTACATGGAGAAGAACAAAAAGTTTGGTCGATTTTTGATTTTTTAAGTTAAGACGGATTGAAGACACCTCAATCGGTATCTTAACCTAAGGATAAATCAAGTCAGGAGATGTTCGATGATCCCACTTAGGACAAAGATTTGTAAAAAACTGGTCCTAGGACATGCCTTAGTCCTTTGATGACATGGTCCCAGGTGCCACTAAAATGCGTGATTGAAGCAGTCCAGTTCATATAAACAAAATTCCTAAATTTTAAGTGTACCTCGTGTATTAATGAATTAAAGATAACAGTAAACACTTAAAATGGCCGACCATTACAATCACCTGTCCTAATCCATTAGGGTGTTCTATAGCCATTTTCCCCCATGCCAGTTTTTTTCCGGGGGGAAGATTAGCATATGCTGATATTTCCCCCGGAAAATTAGGCACGCTCTCAAATTTCATCCCTTACTGAACACGGGGGAAAATGAGATCATTGCCATTTTTCCCCTTTCGATTTTAAAGATGCTCATTTTCCGCCAAATTTTAAAACGCCAGCGTCATCATTGATAACATGAGAATCACTTTCTTTCTTAATGTTTTGTGGAATAAGTCAGATACCACCCCTCCCCCCGATGAAATAGAAATTTACTAAAAGGAAAAGAAAAAGTATAATTATACAACATCATAAAGAATTTAAGTGACGAAGTTTCAACTTGAAGTATACAGACCTAAAGACAACCATTTCAAATAACTCTGCAAAATTAAGATCGGAGTTAATTGATCAAGGGATTCTCCACTCGGTTCTACACTAAAAAATAGATAATTAAAGTCATATAACTACTGAAAGATAAATTTTCACCAAAAACTGTACAGGTCATGGGATCATCACTTGCAATAAGTCTTGAACTGATCTTATGGCACGACAGGTAAAACGGTTAGATCGATGGACGGAAGTTGTCATAAGAATTTATCTTGTAGTGTTGGTTTGTTATAAAGTAAAGCCATCCAGAAAACTTATTAGTTTTAACGTTGATACATACATGTATGTTGTTTTAAATTATAGTTTTAGTGCATTTGTCCCTTTGTTGTGTGTTGCTATCATCACAGTGTTATAAGTTGAAAATATGATTAGAAACTGAATCTGATTCTTTAAGGAAGCCATCTAAAGGCAATTGCATTACTGTTGTGTCAAAATTGGCAAAGCGATGTATAAGCATTTTTGGCGACACTCGGACAAAGAATGTTTTAAGTTGTAAGTTAAAGCTCGGGCAGCCTGTTAGGTCAGGTAATTGCATAACTGTTGTGTCAAAATTGGCAGAGCGGTGTATAAGCTTTTTTATGTTGAATCGCCGGCGAATGTTTTAAGTTGTTTAAGCTCAGGCAGCATGTTATGCCAGGTAATATAGAAAAATGAACAAGGATTTGTTGTACTATAAGCATTTTTTAAATCGTTGTATTCCCTATGTTTGGGTTCTAGTGCTGTTGATGAGGAATTTATTTTCCGAAATGGCCATACAGCTTATCAAAATTAATTGTTGTTGGAATATGGTCTCATAATCATTTACTCCATATCCTTTCGTAAAATAAATAAGTAATCATGTTGTGGGGAAAAATCAGCATGGGGGAAAGATGGCAATACGTATACGTATTGCTAGTTTTCCGCGGCCGAAAACTGACAATGATCTCAATTTTCCCAGGGGGAAAAATGATATCATTCTTAATTTCCCACGGAGAAAATCTAGCATGGGGGAAAAATGACAATATAACAAGGGCACTGCACAAGAAAAACAATAAAATGACAAAAGGCAAACATAAACAATGATTGGAACTCGGGGTGGTCGGACTTGTTGTCTTAAAGCAACGACGACTGTTCGCAGTACTGTTGACTGAAAAACAAAGCAGATAATGCAGTGAACTAATAAATAACATTTTGTTTTTAATTTTATCTGTTTTCTTATGTTTTTGTTATTACTTGTATTTCAGGCTACCAACGAACATGTTGTGTCCAATACAATTAGTTCCTTCTATCTTTTATTCCCGCTTCTAGGTATGTACTTGTATATAGTATAAAAATGTACTGGTGTTCAGCGATCTTTATGCTTTATAATGACCGCATTGTATTCAAATAGCAATACCTATATATTTTGCCACTCTAATTATCTTAATGTATTATACATGTACCAGAGATACATTGAAATTATCAATTTATATGATGAGTGAACAATTTTAAAGGTGTGTATTTTAATGATAATAATAATAATGCATGCTTTCAACACTGAATGGAGCTCTGTAGGGTTTTGCAAGCGAAAGGCCATCTCTACCAAATAATGTATATAATTTGGTATCTCTGGTATGACTTGTCAAACGGCAAAGAAAGGTGATTGCAGCCTTGTCAATTGACTCTTTGTCAATCATATATAGGAGTAGTGAATCAAAATAGAGAAAAATATAGGATAATCTTTTGAATTCAGTGGTATGATAAGCATACAGATATATTATGTTTTAAGTATCTGTACCCCTCCACCCGTACAGTCGATCCTCAAAAAAATTCTTAAATATCAATTTTTAACACTAGAAAAAGCAGACTGATTGTAAAAATGGGCATTTATTAGTAGTTACACAAGCAAAGAAAAACCCGGTACAAAATAATTAAGAATGTGCATTTTTACCTTAAGGTAGATTGGTACTCCAAAATTTTTTTCCATAGATTTTTTTTATTTTTACAGGAAAGTTTCCTTATTATATAAGCATTGAAATAAAAAATTAAAAAAGGGGGGTCACCGTGCTTGTTTTTAAAATAACTGATATCAAAATAATCAAATATTTCTAATGAATATATAGGGAAACACAGGTATATTGTTGATTTCTTTAAAACTGTTCCATAGATTTTTTTCTACTTTACTCATGTGTTAGCCCTTTAAACATACTTTCAAAAAATATAAAGAAAATTGGGGGTCACCGACTTTGTTTTCCATTTAATTTGTAATATGTGAATTTTCACAGTGATGTCTATGTAAAATTTTTTGATCAGATTATCTCCCTTTTTCAAAAATCCTCTTCCAATTTATTTAATTATCAAGTTACCATACCTCGTCTCATTAGATAAAGAGATGTGAAATCAAGTCCATGTACGTCCTTTGCATTTTGTATTATGGATATAACATTGATTCATTCATCACAAATAAAAATATTTGCATATTTTAAAAGGCAGATAATACCATAACAGCATAAATAACAAATTCAAAATGGCGGAAGACTACCGATCTACCTTAATCAAAGATTATTTGACCCATGTGCTCAGTCACTTTTATTATTCTAATGATACATAAAAAATTATCGTTTTCAAAACAACCAAAAGTCTACAACTTTTAAACAGCTTTTCAGGTCAAGTACAGGGAAACTTTTGAAAAATCTTAGAATAGATGAAAATATAGCAAGCTTCTCAGAAATAGGAAAAATAGGAGACTTGACATCTTGTGGTTAGTTTATTTATGACATTGAAAGGGTGAAATCTATTGAAAAGTCGAGTGTGCTACTTAAACTATTATGCTTAACTCTGATACTGTATCCCACTTCCAACCCTTCAGAATCAAATGGATGTCCCCAATTTGGAAGCAGATGTCATTTAAGTGACCAGGGCATGTAGTTCATTCTTAAAGTATGCCTAATGAGGAAATTTCCTTTTCATCCAATATAAAGCAGTTTTAGCAGAAAATAATGCCAGGAAATTGTGCATGTCCATCCAGGCTTTCTGTAGATTTTGACGGAGCGCACATACTTGAGTCTGTGCTTGCATTTTAAGGCCATAATGATCCGGGAGAATAGCCTCTGTGCTTTTTTGGGATTATAGATTTCATCCCGTCTTTAATGTATTGAAACAGTAATCAGCTCCTACCGATCGGATAGAATTACATTGTAGTTGCATCGATCCATGTAAGAGAATGTCTGCTATTTGTCCTATGTAACAAAAAAAATGTGTCTGATTTTATATTTCAATTAACAAAAGATAACCTTTACTTCGAAAATTAAAGCGATCAAAAATTTAGCATCAAATTTTTGAATCAAATAATACAGTAGAATGTTAAAACTATGGAAGGGCATCATATATGTCACACTTACTTTTCTTAGTCTAATGCCCATCTCCTAAAAAAATCATGTTGCTAGGACACGAAAATAAGATAAAACCACTAAAACATATTGTCTACTTGCAGCTTAAATCACTTTGTTAGCTTTTTATCAAATGATGATATAAACCACCAATAAAGAGGTTGGCATTCAAAAAGATACATCGTGAAAAAAACGTGATATTCTACCCACTTTCAGGAAATAAACCCCCCCCTTT
>MJUU01010953.1:9279-19906 GCA_002080025.1 Modiolus philippinarum
ATTACATATAATTGCAAATAGCATTTTCACAGGTAAAGTGACAATATGACATCAGAAACAGTATTTCCATAGGTAAAGTAAGAGGGTATGTAAGTCTTGTCGAATTTTGGAACTCCCGGATATAAAATTTGTACCCAGAAGTTGCAATGACACAATATCAGAAACAGCTTTTCCAGTGGCAAAATAGTGACACAATATCCGGAGCAGCATTTCCACATGTAAAATAAGTAAACAACGTTTCTACAGGTAAAGTAATGACACAACATCAGAAATAGCAGTTCCACAAGTAAAGTAATAGCACAATACATGTATCAGAAACAGCATTTCCACATGTGAAATAATGACACAATATCAAAACATTGCCACAGGCAAAGTAATGACATAACACCAGAAACTGTATCCTGTTACACCTGACACATCGGTAGATATTGTTGAATACATTTTTGCAGTCTTTGTTTGTCTGTATCTATAGAGTTATCCTCGTCATGGAAGACTGAAAGAAGTTGAATATTATGAAAGTCATTCAATATTTATGTTTATGTTTATTTCTAGGTAAAACTATGTGATTTTGGATTTGCCAGAATTATTGGTGAAAAATCCTTCAGAATATCAGTGGTTGGAACTCCAGCATATCTTGGTAAGATATCAAGCTTGATTTTTATCCCAATGTCCAATGAAGTATGGGAGGGGATATAGTGTTTTCCTCCATCATAAACTTAAAGTCATGGTATCTTTTGAATTACAAGTCATAGATGGATGAGCTTTTATCCACAGATGCTTCTCTGATAGTTCTTGATGTTGGTATAAGAATTTTGTCACCTTGACATATATTTCTTGCATGAGTGAGTCCAGATCTGGGTACCACTGAAGGCAGTTTAATAATATTTTGTCAGTGGATGTGTCCTGGATAATCATGAGGTTCCTGACTTTAACCTACATGTATATTTAATTCATGAGTGACTCAGGTATAAGTTTGCATTAAAAGTACAGATATGAGATACTAGAACAGGTAGAGGAATAATTTTTCTGGCAATTGATGTGTTTTGGTTAGTTACAGGGTTCCTGATAGAATTAGGTCACCTTGACCTTCATTTCATTCATGAGGGACTCGAGTTTAGGTTTGCGTTTAAATTCTGCTTTGAGGTACTAGAATAGATAGAAGCATGATATTTTGTTGATGGGTGTGTCTTTCATAGTAACAGTTAGGTCACTCTGACCCTAAATTCATGCATGAGTGACTCAGGTTTATGTTCGTGTTAAATTTTAGATCTGAGATACTAGAGCAAGTAGAGGAATAATATTTTGTCACTGTATACACCTTGGATAGTCAAGATGTTTCTTATAAGAATTAGGTCACTTTGACCTACATTTTACGCATTAGTGATCCAATATACCAAAAATCAGTGATTAGTGGATTTTCAAGGATATTTTGAATTGCTGATTGTTTAGTTGTCTCAAATTGACTTATTTGAATAATAAATAAACTGGCAAGGTGATTAGCTGTAATTTGCTACTGCTTCCTTCTCTTGTTTGTATTGTTTAGATTTTTTTAGAACACTAATAATGTATGAAGTATCTTTCTTTATATTTAAAAACAAACAGATTTTAGCATATGAAAAATAGTTTTCAAACTTTATTTGTGAATTGGAGCATTTATATTTCTTATTTTGACTTTTGATATGTACATGTTTTTTGACACAAAAGACTCTAAACCTGTTATGATTTTTTATTTCAGCCCCTGAGGTATTAAAAAGTAAAGGTTATAATAGGTCTCTAGACATGTGGTCAGTAGGTGTAGTTATATATGTAAGGTATGTAGTACAGTGTCTTCAGTTATTTGAATGTATTTTGTGCTTTTTATACATCTTCAAATACATCTACATGTAAGTTGCTATAGATTTAGATATTGACTGTTTACATTTAACGTTTTATGTTTCTCTAATAATATAAATTTCACTTTGTAAAATGTTTTAACGGTAATGTTATACACAAAAGTACCATAATGGTGAGACTCCCTATTCTCGTATATATGTACATAAAGGATCTTGAAACCTTACTTATGAAATAAATTGGTAAAAAGAATTGGATGAGGATATGTTTCATGGATTTTTTTTTTAAAGATCTGTACAACTGAATTCACCTTCGTGCTTTTCCTGATTGGTGTCCCTGTTGAACTATCTAGTAACTCGCAGGAGAAGTGGTATTTCACACATGTTTAAAAATTGTTCCTTGTGTGTGGATTTTCCCTGGTATAACGACATCACAGAACAAAACCTGATAGTGCAGTGGTAATACCAGATGGGACAAAATATGGAAGGTGCATTCCATTAGTTGAATAGAATAAAATGTCATTCACTGGTCTGTTGTTTAGTTCTTCTGTCAATCCTTGCTACAGTCCTATTCTTATCAGCACAACTCCCCTTAAACTGCTCAATAAAATTTTGTGAAATGTTGTAGTTGAAAAGGACATGTGTGTAGATGAACATATTCACAGGAAATTTTCTGGAGTTGTGCCCCTTTCAACTTTCATGTTGGTCAAAATAATCCATCATAGTAATTCTCCAGAAACTGCTCAGCAAAATTTCATGAGACTTTGTAGCTTTGAAGAATGTTATGTACAGATGTGCATATTAACAGGAAAGTCTAATTTTATAAAATAACTTGGACCTTAATCCCTTTAAAACTTAATATTTTTATCAATTTGCTCTGACAGCTGAATCAGCTGAATAAGTTTATCACAATGCCTCCATAACTGCTCAATAGAAATATATGAAATTGTAGTTGGATAAGAAATTATGTGTTTATGTGCAGAAATTAATAGTTCACGCTAGAGGGGTGTTCAAGCTAGCAAGGTTGAACTACAGTGCTCCCTCGTTATACCGCCCCTCTTTAATGGCAGTCCCTCAACTTATCGCCAACCATTTTCAAGGTACATTTTTCAAAAAGTTGCATAGTTTCTATGTAATTTATTCACTCGATATATTGCCACCCTCACTTATCGCCAAAATTTTCCCTGGTCCCAAAGGTGGTGATATAACGAGGGTGCACTGTATGTTTAAACCTGGACCAAGGGACCAGAAAATTTGTGTGAGACATCCATGATGTTCGAGCTATTGCAGTTCGAGCTAACAAAATTCTACTGTATGCTTGTCATTTCTTGCTGGTATGTATAGAATTGAATATAAATTGAGATTATTTAATTGGTTTCCTATTTGTTTTCAGTTTAAGTGGAACATTCCCATTCAATGAAGATGAAGAAATTAGTGACCAAATACAGAATGCATCATTTATGTATCCACCTAATCCATGGAAGGAGATATCTCAGGAGGGTAGGTTATGTTGTAATACTAAACACTGAAACACAGGCACAATAAAACACCAACACAAAACACATTTATGTATCCACCTAATCCACGGAAGGAGATATCTCAGGAGGGTAGGTTTTTGTTGTAGGTTTAATATTTATATACTTACACTGAAACACAAGCACAGTAAAACACCAACACAAAGCATATGTACATTAAATTTATGTAATGTACATAATTTTATGTTATCCAGAAAACACACTGTTGGCACTGCCATTATACAATGTAGTATCAAAAGTAATCTTTTAGGAGTTTATTTTTGTGCAACTGCAGCCAACTCTCTCACAAATTAAATCAAGTTCAAATGACTTAATGTATTTAAAGTTTGTGAGAGAGAAACTGTGTTTTCACATGATAATTTCCTCAAAAATTACTTATGTTACTTGTACATGCAATTCCAATTTTATGCACATAAATCAATGTTGTCTCTGTATTTGATGTTAAAATTTATATCCTACATGTTGAGTGGATTAATCCTCAAAATTTAAATCAAAAGAGAAACTTTTTTGTTATAGGACATTGAACAATGAATTTAGACACTACAGTATGAGTTAGAACTTTATTTTAAGTATGATATGTAGTACTATACACTCAGCTGCAGACTGGGCATTATATTTTAATGATTTGTTACTTATTTTAAGTTAATACGTTATGTATCTAACACTCATGTACAACACAACTCCTCGTATACTGTTCAATTGAAATCGATAAAAGTTTTGAGGATTGCCAATTTTTCCCTTCCTGTTTTATGAGGGTTATGTGAGCTGTACTGATTACTTTGTGTCCATTGTCTATGTCATAGTTATGAAACATAAGAAACCACCTAGTCTATGAATACCAAGCACTACGATACTGGTATATAAAAAAAGAGAAAGGACAAGTTTCGGTAAGGGCCTTTTTTGGCTCACTAATTTCCCCATTTTGGAAAATTTGTCAAAACTTTATTGTCTGATCGTTTTCATATAGAAGAATGGTTGCATATAATAGATTTGTGTTCAATTTGCAAAAATTAATACTGGGATCCTAGAAATAATGCCAAGAAATTGGCCAAAAGAGGCAAAATTTTCAAAATTGTAGATTTTTTGTCATTTTTAATGGGTTTTTGATTGAAACGGAAGTGGCCAACCACGTGTACATTCAAAATATTTATATATAATTTGTAATTTACTATTTTACACAATATATATAGAATAATGGTAGTTTTGAAGGTCGAGACAGAAAATATCACCATATCGCGGCGAATCCGATTGGACGAGCTGTAATACTAGTGATTTTTTCTGTCGAGACCTTCAAAACTACCATTATTGTTTTTATCAGCAACGTCATAAGAGTCATGATGTCAATTTCATTGAGTCATTGCCTGATATTTTCTTGTATCAGGTCAGTACGGAGATACTGACAATATCAGTCAGTAAGATCAAAGAGATAATGTACATATCACCGATGAATATGAAGCTCATCAGTGTACAAAAGGTTGGCCAATGTTAAATATGCCAAAAACGCCACCAAAATCTAGCTTTTTCAACCTTTTTCAGCGATTTCCCCCATTTATGCTATGTTTGGTTGGCCTATATGACCAAATCTGTTGAATTAGTACCCCAAAACCAATTGAATCCATTAAAGTAGACAGTATAGAGTTCGAAAACCACCACAGATCCTTTGTAATGATGTCCACTATCTCAACGACCATTAATTTACATAAGAAATTCATTTATAATTTTATCATTGGTGTAAATTCAGTTTGAACTAGTTTGTAAAGCAGAAAGTTTAACTACATTGCAAGTAGCTTTTGAATGTATTTAAGCTACATGTACATGTATATTTAATATTTGCAAAGAATATAGTTTGATAATGTTAATTATGTGTATTATCTGCTAAAAAGGACAAGACTTAGGTATGCTTATTCTTGTTTTACCATGTGACAAAAAGTCTGGGGAATATAATTTTATCCCTTTGTCAGCAAAATTCTTCTTGGGCATTAAGAGTTTCTCACAGAGAAAATTTCTAGGAAAGCCTTGACATCTTCTCTTTGTCTCCTTTACAAATGCTGAATAGTTTTCAAACATATCTTCTATAGGACCTGTAAGTCTGGTTAAATTTAAGACTTCTGGGTATATAAATTGTACCAGGAGGTCCATTTTCAACACAAAAATACTATTGATGATGTTTATTTCGCTGAATTTGATTACTCTTTATTCAGGGGCCGACTCCGACCTGCCAGTGGGTGTGGGGTTTTCTCACCGTTCATTGAAGACCTTATGTTAGCTTTGAGATGTTGTTACTCCCCTTTGGGTCATTGTCTCTTTGACACATTCCCTGTTTCCCTTCTTTTTTCTATTATTCCACTTAGCAGATTTTTATTTACAGTCTGGAATTGAGCATATTTGGCTTCCAGTTGGCCATTCCTGATTAGTTTGTGTGGCACAAAATCATTCTTATCAACAAAAATATATGACCTTGGAACAAAATTTTTAATGTCAATTCACAGATATTATGCTTTAGCGGGAAATGTGTCAAATTACAATTGTATCATCGATTTTCTGTCACATGACATGATTTAAGACCCGATTTGTTATGTTCATTCATTATATGTTAGGACCATTGCTGTCAACAATTTTTCCGGCGGTTTCCACCTCATTTGTCTTTTTTTTTCTTGTGGATTTTGGCTCTTGACTACTCGTTTCTGTAATTTTGTTATTACCCCCATTTGAGATATTCAAGTATCAAACAGTCGAGTTGCATCAGTGTTTACACTTGTGTCCACAAATTATACAATAGATGCATGTCTTTAGTATTTTATTTCTCTTTTGCATGTGTATAGAACAATGTGCATGTATATGTGGGTGAAAGGGTGTTCTTACACTGAAATGCCAATATTTCCTCGTACCACATGTCATATTTCATTTCTTCATTTTCGTTCCACTCAGTTAAAACTTCTTAATTAAACTTTTAGATAAAAGAAGTGGGGCCAGATGTTTATTTTCATTATCTTAGATAAAAGTGAAAGATTCTTAATGTTTTAAGTGTTAAAGAATAAAAATTTAATAAGTTGTAACCTGTCTAGCAAAAAGTAAATTAACTAGTTGATAAAATATGTATGGAGTTGTACTAATGACTCCATAGTTTGGTTATGGAAAATTTAAACCTTTTTTAGCTCACCAGGGTGTGCTTTTGCCATCACTTGGCGTCTGTCGTCCATCTGTCCTTCGTTAGCTCACTTTAAAAAATCTTCTCCTCTGAAACCACTTGGCCAAATGTAACTAAACTTAAACTGAATCATCACTAGAGTAATTAGTTTAAAATTTGTTATTTTCTATGTCCCAGGTCAAACAACATGGCCGTCGTTACTAAAAATAGAACATACGGGGTAGATTGCAGATTTTGGCAAATAACTTGAAACTATTTCAGATATCAAAAATCTGACAGGGTAAAAATGTTCAACATGACAAGATCTACCCACGCTGCAATTTTGATGAAAATCTGTGACGACCCATTTAAGAGTTATTGCCCTTTTTCTGTAAGATTTAAAAAATTTTGATTTTAAAAAACTTAAGCAGATAAAGGTTAAGTTTAATTGCAAAAATGTTCAGCATATCAAGATCTACATACATGGCATTTTTAAAGAAAATCTAAATACCCATATAGGATTTATTTATAAAATTTTTTGTGATTTTATACATTTTGACCTTTATTTCAAAAACAGTTCGAGATAGAGGTTAAGTTAATGCAAAAATTTTCAGAATATCAAGATCTACCCTCATGGAAATTTTGAAGATAATCGGAGTTATTGGTCAAATTTTTCGTGATTTTATACCTTTTGTCTTTATTTCAATAACAGTTTAAAATAGAGGTTAAGTTTAAGTTTTAAAAATGTTCAGTATGTTAGGGACTACATTTTATTGAACATGGTCTGGTTGTCCAGTGTCTTCCAAGAAGGCCAACAACGGGGAACTTAGTTCACCATTTGACCCCATGGGAAAACATTTTCTAAGGTCTCATTCTGAAAAACTATTAGTCCAATTGGAAGCAACCTTGGTCACAATAGTCTTTAGTTGGCCCTTTTGAAAAAATTGTCCTGCAGGTCTGCATCACATCCAAGATGGCTGCCAGCGGGAAAGATAGTTTTAACATTGCACCCTATGGGAAAACATTCAAATATCTTCTTCTCTGAAAAGACAAAGCCAGTTTTATCCAAACTTCGTCACAAGAGTATTTGGGTGGTCCCCTTAAAAAATATATCTGGCAAGTCCACATTCATCCACGATGGCTGCCAGCGGGGAACTTATTTTAACATTGTACCCTATGGTAGAACACATTCAGAAATCTTTTCTTCAAAAACTACTAGGCCGATTTGAACCAAACTTAGTCACAATAGTCCTTAGCTGGTCCCCTTAGAAAAAAATTATCTGCATCACATCCAAGAGGGCAGCCAGCGGGGAACTTAATTTAACATTGTACCCTATGGGTTAACATTTAATAATATTCTCCTCTGAAACTATTAGGCCAATTAAAACCAAATTAAATCACCATTGCCCTTGTGTGGTTTCTTTAGGGTTTGTGATTTTTTGTTTCTACCTAAGTTGGTCCTCTGTAAAAAAAGGTGACCACTAAGTCTTTACCATATCCAAAATGGTTGCCATCAGAAAATATAGTTCAACTTTGAAGCAATTAACATCAAGGTCTATTCATATACTTGAAAAGGAGGCCCTTAAGTATTTAGATTATTTGGACTGTCTTTGTCAGTAATGGCTCAGGTGAGTGATACATGCTCTTCAGAGCCTCTTGTTATAGTGAGCAGATTCTGATTTTTATCAGAATTTGATATAGACCTACATATATGTAGTTTTTGACCTAAATGCATATTGGCATGGTAGGCTTAAAACCACAATCTCATTCTCTACATTAATCCAGTTTGATTCATATTTATTTATTTTTGGTTTTTTTTGGTGAATTCCCATGAGGAAAGGAGAGCCCTTGTTTGTTGTCCCCCGGCGCAACGCAACGGAGGGACATGGTAATGGTCTGCGTCCGTGTGTCCGTGTGTCACATTTTTAGTGGGTGCAACTCCTCCAAAAACGGCTAGTCAGAATTTATTTAAATTTTACAGGATTGTTAGTCACCATTAGTACTAGATCATATCGCATCGCCATTTTGATTCGTCAAATTTTGTTGCAGTTATGGGACTTTGATTATTTCCACATTGTTATACAATGGCAAATCTTGTGGACACAACTCCTCAGAAACCGCTGGTCAGAATTTGTTCAAATTTGACAGGATTGTTAGTCACCATATCGCATCACCATTTTGATTCGTCAAATTTTGTAGGAGTTATGGGACTTTGATTATTTCCACATTGTTGTACAATGGCAAATCTTGTGGACGCAAGTCCTTAGAAACCGCTGGTCAAAATTTATTCAAATTTGACAGGATTGTTAGCCACCATTAGAACTACATCATATCGCATCACCATTTTGATTCGTCAAATTTTGTAGGAGTTATGGGACTTTGATTATTTCCACATTGTTATAAAATGGCAAATCTTGTGGACGCAACTCCTCGGAAACGGTAGGTCAGAATTCATTCAAATTTTACAGGATTGTTAGTCACCATTAATTCTAGATCATATCACATCCCCATTTCGATTCGTTAAATTTTGTTGGAGTTATGGGACTTTGATTATTTCCACATTGTTATACAATGGCAAATCTTGTTGGACGCAACTCCTCAGAAACCGCTGGTCAGAATTCATTCTAATTTTATAGGATTGTTAGTCGCCATATGTACTAGATCATATCACATCGCCATTTTGATTCGACAAATTTTACGGGAGTTATGGGACTTTACCGACTTAATGCATACTATAACATAGGAAGACTTTGTGGACACATCTCGTCATAATCCAATTAAGGGATTTTGCTGAAATTTTGCTTGGCTGCTTGCCACCTAATGCAGTTGATCATATCCTGCCACCATTTTGATTCGCAAAATTTTACATGAGAAATGGGACTTCATCAACTTTACTGCAGCGGTGGGGGACATAGCTATGAGTAGCAATCTTGTTTCCACATTGTTATACAATGGCAAATCTTGTGGACGCAACTCCTCAGAAACTGCTAGTCCGAATTCATTCTGATATTACAGGATTGTTAGTCGCCATATGTACTAGATCATATCACATCGCCATTTTGATTGGACAAATTTTACGGTAGTTATTGGACTTTATCAACTTAATGCATACTACAACATAGGAATAATCCAATTAAGGGATTTTGCTGAAATTTTACTTGGCTATTTGCCACCTAATATAGTTGATCATATCTTGCCGCCATTTTGATTCGCAAAATTTTACATGAGAAATGGGACTTTATCGACTTTACTGCAGCGGCGGGGGACATAGCTACGTGTATCAATCTTGTTAATTTATAAACAAATTTGAATGTTTGTATTAAAAGGGAATTAATTGTGATCCACAAAGAGGGGAACAATTTTATTAAGTGTATCGTATCATCTGTGGAATTTGATAATAGTGGTATCAAGTTAATGTTGGCATTTCCCTTAATTATTTTTTGGTGTCTTTTCAGTTATTATATGTTATTCGGGAATCTTCACAGGGGATATGGGTTCATATTCCCTGTCTGTGTTTTATATCCCCTGAGCCGTCAGGTGAAGGGGTTATAGGGCACAGACAGGGAATTTGAACCCGTATCCCCTGTGAAGCCTGAATAACTATTATATTCTGCTAGAAGTGCTACGATTTTTCTTTTAAAAGCGTTTAAAAATTGTTATTTTGCTACCACAGGGATACGGTCTCATATCCCCTGTCAAGGTAACCAATCAAATTGCAGGATTTACCTGGATATTTCACTTCAGCAGAATATGACTTTATATACATTAAATGCATGAATACCTGTTAATAGTACTTAGTTATATTTTTCTTTATTACAGCCAAAAACTTCATTGGGAAAATTTTTGTACATGCGAGATCTAGACCTTCGGTGAAGAAGGTCTTGCAGCATCCTTGGTTATGTCAGGTGCCTGTTTATGCTTTTTGTCATCAGCCTTAGCAATAACACTAGAAGCTCTTCTTGTCAAAACTTTTTTTCATCTACTGTGAAAATACTATTATCCGTGGGGCTCCAACTTTTGGTGATTTCATGGGAGACTGAAACCAAGAAATGTAAAAAACAATGAAATATTGATTTTCACTTACTTGTAACTTACAATGGAAATGACACTGAACCACAAATTCAAATACCCAAGAG
>MJUU01010953.1:29213-61040 GCA_002080025.1 Modiolus philippinarum
TACACTCTNTTACTACAGTGTAATGGAATAACAGATATCTATGATGTAAACATATTATTGGATGTAGGTCAACAAAGGTCACACAGGTACTTACACTCTCGCTCCCAGACAAGAATAAAACAACACTAGAAGTTTATAAAACTTTATTTTTCACAAACATAAAATTTTTATTGATTGAATATCAAACAATATAAACGAAAATACAAATATTTCACAATATTGACACTTATGCAAGTCAGAGGTATAGTAATTGTCGTCAGCCGTCTGTATTGGGCTTTCGTTTAATCGAAAAATCCGCTTAATCGCAAAATTTTCTATGACAAATGGGCTTTGCAATTAAGCGGAATCCACTGTATTATTTTTTTGCTGAGAATGCTATCCATAAGTTATTCATTGGTAACATATAGACACTTTGGACTTACTTGTCTCTAAACCTTGTCATTTCGTTACACTTAAAATGTCAATGCTTTGTTTTTTACACTGGATCATCGTATCTTTATATGACTTAAAAAGTATTCACATTTCTATTGCATACCACACCTATGCCAATATACTACAGTATTTTCTTTTCTTCCTATTTATGTTCATGAATTCAAAATGTTACATCACATTTAAAATCATTGATTGATTCACATTTCACATGTTATTACACTGACAACTCCAATGAGAAAATTTACCTGATACTCTGGAAGAACTATTGTTCATGTAGTTCCAATTTTCATGGAATTCATGGTTGGCTAAAACCACAAAACTAAGTTCCCAATGAAAAGTACTTTGCCCTTTTGTTTTAATATATAGAATTTGAAACCATGAATTTAAGTACCCACGAAATATTTCTATTTATGAAAACCATGAAAATTGATATCCACAAATATAAGTACTTCCACAGTATACAATTAGTAACCTTTAATGTGGAGTAGGCTATGAAGGTATCCATCAAAAAAATACTTAAATATATTGTAGTTATATGTTCAAAACCAAACTTATTATGATTGGGGTGAAATAAACAAACATTTGAATCTTAGAAATCAGGAAAAAGAAAGAATTATTTTATATTCTAATGAGTACAGTAAATACAGTTTCCTGCATTAAGTATTAAAACGACAGTAGGAAGATGGTATTTACAAAGTGATTGCAGATATTGTCTAGTACTTGATGGAAATCTAATGCTGTTCCTGTTTATCCATTTTGTGGGTTGTATTCACTCATCATGTGATGTTTGTTAGGACCATATGAGTATCAATTTGTGCACATTCTTTTTTAACATTTTATGATATTTGCCAAAAGAAGACATTGAAACATAATTTTGCATTTAATGTTGAAAACTATGACATTAGACAGAAAAATAATTGAATGTTAGAATTACTTGAAATTGAAATATGTTGACCTTTTCTCTACTTTTAATTAAAAAAGGTATTTGATAGTTGCATTTTATATCAACACATCGAAATCATTGCATGAGCAAAAGATGAAAGAAAAGTGACATTTCTGTGTGATTGGACATAAATTTTTTTCCTTGTTAAGTTTATTTTCTATTGTGTTTCTAAAGATAAAAAAAAGAAAAGATATATCCTGTAAGCATTTCAAAATATTTTGGCTGAAACTCTCTTTTACAGAAAAAATAGTAAAATTAGAAAATACTTAGGGTTAGCCATATTTATATTATTTTCAGCATGGGTTGGTACTTTGTGGTGAATATTTTTCCCTGAACAACCAGCGATGGGGTCGAATATCACCATAAAGTCCAAGCCTGTGGTAAAAATGATATGAATTTATGGCTACTGCTAATTATTTCGATTCTAATAGGACATTCACAAGGTTCCAATTAGCAGAATTCATCCTAGCACACATGGATTAAACACCATTTTAAGCCATCAATTGCTCTATGACGTTGCAAAAACTGACAAAAATTTATCTATGACATTATCTTAAGTACCAGAATTTCTTTATGACATTACCTATAAGTATATCTTATTTTTACCGTAGGTTTGGATACAAAGCAATTGAAGGCTGTCATGTTAGAATCTGAAATTACCCACCAAATACAAAGCTTGTTTTGCTAATAAGGATGAAATACACCATGAAAATTAATTCATTTGTTTGTATTTGGAATAATATATTATGCATTAAACATAAAACATCCTTGTAGAAACCAAATAGTAAGTGTAGTTTTCTATATTTTGTTTAGAAACATTAGAAATATCTTTTTTACAGCAATTTTCCTATTAGGTGAATTCAGTTTAAACAGAATTTTTGGTAGCTCTCTAGGTAATGTAATAGGTTTTTCAGTAGCATTTTGACTTTCAAGGTAGAAAGGCAACCAAATGTAGTTGGATGTGTGCCAATTTACCTGATGTTAATTTCATTCACATAGAAATTAAGTACATTTGAACTTTTATCAGGTATTGGAACAAACAGTTATCAAGGGTAAATAGAAGGGAAAAACTTCAATAATGTAGACGCAGGCCTGCTAACTTTCCTGCTTTCTAGGGGTTTTTGAGAGAAAACCTCCATGGAGGCTCCAAAAACCAAAAGTTGAAATTCCAAATAAAGACACTTTAAGACAATTAAACAATTAAGGAAGAGGTCAACATAATAATGAAACACAGAAGAACACTATAAACAACAAAAGCATACCATAAGACCCCGTACAGCCAAGTTATTAGGAGTTTCCTTATTTGACACACAGCAAAACCCCCATGGTGATTTTCAAAAGTTGGCAGGCATGTAGACTAATCTTAAAAAGTATGACCCTTATAATATGAAAAAATGCGAAATTTTCCTTGATTTGCTTTTCCAAAATTAAAAACAAGTTTTGGTGAACTTGACTTGTTTCTTGATAAAATTGACACCAGGTTAAATGGTCCATATCCAGGACAAGTACAATGAATGGATATGTGACCTTTACCTTGAATTTCAAACTTTTATTAGGAAACCTATTGTATCTACTTGGAGAGCTACCAAATTTTCCACTGGGAGTTCATTCACTAATAGGAAAATTGCTGGAAAATCAATTTATTTTTAACATTGTGCAATATGTCCATCCACTGAATGCTGCCATCATAATGCAAAATTCATGCTTTTCCCTGTTTATGAGTAGTATGTCAAAACATTTGGTATGCTGTATTTTTCTTATTAAGTACCCCAGCTGCTGTTAGGGCTCCCAAAACCTTATTATTTCAAGTAACACACATATGATGAAATTTCCTGACATGCAAGTAGTATGTTAACTTAGTGCAATACCGTTAATTGTTGATTAATAATTATCATGTTTTTCATTATTAATCAGAAAATAATTTTGTACATAAATTTAAACTGATAATGACATAAATTCCACATTTCTCATGTATAAATTCCACATTTCTCATGTAGTTATCTCCCTTATCATTAAGTTAAGATATGAATGTCTGTAGAGGCTGAAAGGAAGTTTCATGTATAAACCACCTTGCAAAGCTTATAGTTTTCTCAAATAAATCTGAGTTTAGAAGGTTAACAATAACTAATCCCACCAATTCTGCAAACTTTGAGAGATTTTTCTTTGGCATATTGTTTTTGTCCTGTCTGTCTGTTTGTCTATGCATCCGAAACTTTAACCTTGGCTATAAAGACTTTTCATACTTGGCAAGTGTATAGGTCTAGTCAAGAGAAACATAAATATGCAAATAAAAAGATTAGGTCAGGTCAAAGGTCAAGGTTACAGAGGTAAAAAAGGAGTGAAATTGGCTGTTTTCACATATTTGACTGTAGAATCCTTATTTATCCTATTGAGTCGGGATTGGTTTCATGTAATTGCTTATCAAATTGTGCAACTGTAGTATGTCAACAGATTTGAGGTAGCATTTACCATTTTTGAGAAACAAGAAGCCCAATGAGGGAAAACGGAAAAAAATGAATTTTTAAAATTTTTCATCGGGTCTTGATGCAGTATTTTTCTGTAAGTTTCTTATAGCATGTTTAAACAGATACTTTTAACAATTAAAACCATTCAATAAACAAGAGGCCCAAAGGGGCTTCACCTGTTTCAGAATAAAGGGGTTAAATTTGGTGTTTTTATGGTAATAAACAACTTTTGAATTATGTAAGATAGACTTTAAATACTTGGCAAGTGTATAGGTCTTGTCAATATGAACATAAATATGCAAAAAAATTAGGTCAAAGGTCAAGGTCACAAAGGTCAAAAGGGGTAAAACTGGTTATTTCCATATATTTTACTGTAGAATCTGGGGGCATATGTAGTGTATCACAAATACATCTTGTTCTTTTTGATGATACAGGAATTGTCATTTAACATTTTGGGAAATTCTTTTAGAGTTTGAATTGGGATTTTTAAAGTTTCATTTTATGTAGGATTAGACTCAGTCTTTACTCAAGGTGGGTTATGGTCAGTAACAAAGACCTATATATATTAGAAACATTTGATCTGCCAGGTTAAATGCATTTTTTTCTGTATTATTTTATCTTCATCAAGTTGCACATAAATTAAGTATTGCCATTCCGACTTTGGAAAAAATACTCAACTTGGCTATATGCAGTAGTCTTTCCATTGTAATTTGTGCTGCAAGGTTAGAGGGGCTATTCATTAATCAAGGATGTAATTTTATTTCACATATTAACAGATTTCTGCAGATCTGAAAATGTCCTGTTCCATTATATATAAAATGTCAGTCCTCCTCTTTTGACATATTTGCTGTAGTGTCTGTCTGGAACACGTTACTTTGGGTGTATTTTTTTCGTCTGTCCAGAAATTCCTGGTCAATAAAGTGCACCAGAACACTGTGAGAACATCTGGAACAGTGTTCCGTGTGCACCATTATTTTAGGTAGTGCAGAGAGAATCCAATATGGCATTGTTTGTTCAGATCCTTTGAGATTGCGGTTTTCTTTTGTGACCAAGACCATGAGTTGATGTCCATTGATTTAAATAAAGTTTGAAATGAAAAGGAGACCTAAAAAGTCACATTTTAAAACTTTGTGAACATCGACAACATTCTTAAAATGCCAACATTTTTTTTTACTGATATTTCATATTTACATTAGGAAATAAGATTTTTGATGTCTCCATTAACATCACAAAAAAGGTAAGCGAAAATACAATCATAAGCAAAATTTGTCCTTAACTTTAAAAATGGTTTCTTTCTTTAAATTTCTGAAATTTGATAAAACGCCTTGATACTTGTATGAGGCAGTAAAAAGTTGTCATTTTTTTTAAATATTCATTCTTATTTATAGGCTTTTTCATTTTCCTTGACATGGAATAATTACAAACATTCTAAGGATTATTTATTTTCACAGGATCAGTTAAACAATAACTTTCCAATAATAAAACTGTCCACCATATTTGTTATTGACCAGGGGCACAAAGGACGTTCCAGACATGTGCTGGATGGACAAAAAAATACACCCTTTATATTCAGAAGTTAAAACTTGATTAGGAACCACATTTATATCAGATTCAGTGTTAACATAAGGCACATATATGATTACTAACCATGAGTTAAATGTAATATATTTATAGCTGGAATTTTGAATTCCAAACTCAATGGTGGTTAAGGAAGTAGCTAATCAATCAAATGATTTGTTTTTTTTACCAATTAACTTACAATATGTGATGGTGTTCAGTATCCTATCCAGTCTTACTACATAAAATGAAATGAATATCAAATCAAAATTGAACTGTCTATTGGTAACTAACATTTACATTTTGTATCTGTGATAAACTAATTGGTTGTTTTTAGTAGAATGAAAATCATTACGAAATGAACTATTATGTTAATGCCCTTCATTTGATCTGCTTTTTATATGAAAATCAGAAAAGAAACTCTCGCCATTTTCAGGCCCTGAGAATTAAAGATTTGTAGGGGCAATATAGTTTTTTGGTCTGTATGTTTGTCTGAGGAATAAATTGTAGGATCTACAATTGTTCTTATTTAGGGAGGAATTACAACATTTTAATAGGATAGATTTAAAGTTTCAACTCCCTTCTGAAGTAGTGAAGAGAGTCATTTGCTGAGTTTTTCAGTGGAAACAGCATTTACTATATAGATGTTTCATTATCATTTATCATCACAGTTAATTAATTTTAGATTGTTAGTACAAAGATTAACAGATTATCTTGCTCTGTAAAGTTAACATTTTTCTCCTCTTACACTGTTCTTGAAATAATTGTAACAGTCGAATTGTATATAAAAAAATATCATATTGGAAATTGAGGACAGTTTTCTTTCTGAAAGTTATTAGATCAATACATGTGTCTCAGTTTTATTTAGCAAATTAACAGATACATGCGTAGATAGCCTATAGGTACTGTGCACAGAAAATATTTGATTTAGCATAGCTGTCCTATTACAGTTCTTTTCATAGAATTTAAGTTAGGAATACAGTTATACGTCAACCCACCCAAATTGTGTTAAACTTAAACTGTTTGTGTAATATTTAGTGTATAAAGAAAGAAAAAAAAATAAGACTGACTACTGCAGTTCTAATACAAGAATTGCTGTGTTATTACTCTATCCAATTTAGTAAAGTATATTCATACATTTTATGTATGAAATTTATATGAGGGAAGTGCTCTAAGTCTGTTGTATATTTTTGTAAGTCTTCCTTCCTTGTTTTATTTATGCAATAGATATTTGAAGATATGTCAGATCTAAGATGTTTCTAATAAACATGATAATTAAAACAATTTTACTTTTTATACTGTGGTGTATTTTATTGCACCTTGACAAGATTGGAGTTTCATATTTCTTAGGCAATGCCTTGATACATAGTTTTATATTTACTTAAGTTGAATTGGTGAGTGAATAAGTGGAATCATCAAGTTGCAGCTAATTCCAATCTATCTGTTGTGATATTTGAAAACTTAAAGAATTGGTGTTCCTTCAAAACAAGGTCATGATTTGTATGGAATAAAAACGTAATGAAGTGGTTTGAGGTAGCCCAAATAATCTAAATATTCAGTTATGTTAAGCAAATCTAAAAGGTAAAATGCTAAACATGTAATTAATAAGAGGCCATCGAGAGCCTGTATAACTTACATTGACCACGATCTTTTGATAATTCCATGGGCAATAACTAATGTTATGATGCCACTGTATTCTATTTTGGATGAGGTATGAACATTTTCAACAGTTTTTGGTTCGCCTCAACGAAGTTGAGGGTGTTTGGAGTACCCCCTGACATCCGTTTCCGTGTGTGCATCCATAATTAGGTGTATACTTGGGTGATTTGCATGGAAGCATCATCAAACTTTGCCCAAAGGTGCATCTCCTGTTAATTCACAAGAAAATTGACATGTATTTTCCACCTGATTTGCTTTAATTAAAATTTTCATTTAAGTTCATTTCTTGATCACTATACATGATATATGCATGCACCTGGGATGGCACGTCAGCACCCAGACCAAATTGGACCAATTTGACCTACATTTTCCGCTTTCGACTTGTCAAGTTTTTGGACCATGTACAGTGACTGAGTTCAGATCTCAGTCACTGTACATTGTAGGGTCATCTAACCGTGTATGAGCATGTATCTCGAATAGTAGTACATCAGTGTCCAGGCCAAATTGGGTCAATTTGACATACATTTTCCGCTTGAAATCTCAGTCTTTGTACATGGTAGGTTCATTAAACCTTGAATAAGAATGCATCTCCGATGGTACAACAGCATCCAGGTCAAATTGGATCAATCAGACATGAATTTTCCACTTGACATTCAGATCTCGGTTACTGTACATTGTAGGATCACTTAACTCTGCATATGTGTGAATCTTGGATGATACATCGGCATCCAGGCCTAATTGGGTCAATTTGACCTACAGTTTTCGCTTGATTGACTTGCACTCAGATCTTATTCACTGTACATGGTCGGATCATCTAGCCTTGTGTATGTATCTGGGATTAAACATCAACATTTATACCAAATGGGATCAATTTGACCTACATTTTCCACTTTGTTGATTTGCGTTAAGATCTCAGTAAATGTACATGCTAACAGCTGGCTAAGGTCTTCTTGACTTGCATATGCATGCAGCTTGGATGGAACATCGGATCACTTTGACCTACATGTTCTGCTTGATCGACTTGCACATTCAAGTCCTCGAAAGAGTTCATATTATGATTCAAGTTCTCGAAAGAGTTCATATGAATCAAATTCTCGAAAGAGTTCATATCTGGGTCATATTGTGTCTAACCTTGTATATGAAGACACCTCAGATGGTTCATCATTATTCAGGCGAAGTTCAGGCATTTTGACCCACGTTTCCTGCTTTATCAACTTAATTCAAGTTTATATTGTATGTTCATGCAGCCATCTCTGATATTGAGGCAGCACCAAAATAATGTTACTGTGATCATATGTACGAGGCGAACTTTATAATCGAAGATTACCAATGTTTTGAAAAAGGGTCACCTGAATACTATTTTGACCATTGGTGTCGTGATTTCTGAGAACACTTCTGAATACATCAACCCTAAAGGGTCCTGTCTAAATATGTTCTCGGCTGGTGGCAATCTCGGATAAGGTAGGAACATTTAAAAATCACAAACTTTGAAGGGAATCGCCCAAAGGACTGTTGTGACCAAGCTTCGTTTCCAATCGGCTCAGTTCATTTAGAGGAGAAGATCTTTGAATGCATTTCCCGTAGGGTCCTATGTTCAACTGTGTTCCCCATTGGCGGTCATCTTGGATTGGGTATGAACATAAAAATCACGAACTTCGATGGGGAACATCCTAGGACTTTTGAGACCAGGTTTGATTCCAATCAGCCATGTAGTTACAATAAAGACATGTAACTGCATTACCCATACGTCCTATGTTAAACTATGTTTCCAGCTGATAGTCATCTTGGATGAGGTACAAACATTACAAAGAATAGGCAATCAAAACCCAAAGCACTATTATTTAGAATAGAAATGCAGTTCTCTTTTCAACCACGGATACAATGTAATGAAAACGCTGAATAAATTTCATATCATAAGGCGTACTTTTTAGTTCTAGTTCTTTTAAAAGAAAGCAGGATTATAAGCAGGACCAGAAATCAAAGGTTATGAAACAACTGTAATCGTCAGCTTGATGGAAACAATATATCGCAAATTGCACTCTGAACAGATCTTCAAAATATATGCCATCTGCACCAGGACCTCGCACTTTAATAGTGTAATGATATTTGCGAATGTGACTGTAAGTCTTTCATAGGCAGACTCTTAATCAGAAATGATCATAGTGTCACAATTATTTTTCTTGGAACAAATAAAAACCACCAGCAGAAAAACAAGTGTTCTGCCTCGGACAAAATGTGTTCATCATAAACAATCAACAAAACTGGGGAGACAATTATTGAGTTCCTGCTTAACGCATGCGATGCAGTCGTCATCGAAATGCCTAAATGTCTTGCATATCGAGTTTGTATCAAGAGATCAATTCTCTTGAAAATTTCTTTATACATTCTTGATTAGGACCCCGAATCGAGATGTGGATGCCCAATAGGTTGGGTTTTTCCCGTCTATCTGTAAACTTTTGTTTTTGTCAGAGATGGTGCATGGTAATGATTTGAAATTTGGTCTGAAGCTTGGATGTTGTATTGTTTAAGTGATTTCCAAATTTGTCTGACATCCACATTTGTTTAGTGATACTTTGATTTTTAGCAATAAACCAAATTATCGCCAAAGATTTATTTTTTACATTTGAAATGTATGTGGTCTGATGAAGTCTGAAGCGCTTAAAAAAGACAAGTTGTATTGTGCCACTGATTTTCAAGGTTCTCGGGCATCAGCGTTCTGTTTGTTTGTTTTTTTAGCTATAAGCCAACTTTTCGTTAAAGATTGCTTGGTTTGTGTAAGTGGGAATTATTTGAAATTTAGTATGAAGCATGGGAATGAGTTATATTATGAAAGCGACTTCACATCTGTTTCGCGGCTACTTCCCTGTTTACCGATACTTTGATTTTAAACTGAAAACAAAATTTTAGAGAAAGATATCGGACTGGAATGTGACAACAAAGATATAGCAATGAAACAATCAATATCCGTGAGAATATCCCAAAAATGGAATATGAAATTACATGTATATCGCAAAAATTACAGTCTCTGCGTCCAAATGAGGTCATGGTCAGTCGACATGTGACAAACTTGCACGTGCCCACTAAGATGAATAAATATGCACTAATTACATTGGATATATTGATTACAGATCTCCAGAATAGGAGTCGAATGTGAAGCTGTCGCAATACTTATGGAGTTATTGAAGACACGTCAAGGTGATGACGTGGACAAGATATTGCATATATTTTAAAAACTTTATTGTAGATACTGATCTGCCATCCCAGATAAATCGTACATTAAAATGAAAAGTTAAATGAACTTGCATGCACAGTATTTGAGATATGGAATCAAACCTGAATTAGACGATTTAAACAAGTGGAAAAATGCGGGTAACTGACAAATTTATGAAGGGATTCTGAACAGCTATCAGAAATGCATGAAGGTGCAAGATTAGATGATCCTCACATGTACAGTAACCAATATCTGCATTCAGACATAGAAGTCAAACAAGTGGAAATATTGGTAAAACTAAATGCTGACTAACCAACAGAGATGCATGCATATGCAAGTAAAAATGATCCTACCACGGAGACACCGAGATCTGAACTCGGACGTACAATTGGAATGCAAGTCAATCAAGCTGTAAATGTAGTTCAAGCTGACATAATTCTGTCTCGATGTAAAGTCTACCATTACAGATGCCATCATGTTGAATCTAACCATGTACAGTGAGTGCGATCTGAATTTGAACTTAAATACAAATCAATGAAATTCGAAGTGCGAGATGTTTTTTGTCCTTTTTTTCTTTTATTTTGCGTGGGTGCTGATCTACCATCAAGTTCCATTAATATTAAATTCAGAGAATCCAGAAATGAAAGGTATCATTCAAAAAGCCTATGACCATTCCAAAAAATATGTTTTGTTAGGTTATAACTCCACATTTTTTTCAAAAACCAATTTAAAAGGAAAAGTATGCTACGGTGAAAAACAGGTGTGCTTTATGATTGATTTTCTAATTTATAATATATTTGACACACATTTGTCACATTTGGAGGTGTCATTTATCAAGACCGAGTTGGCATACAAATGGGCACTTATTGTGCTCGTCTACTGGCAGACTCGTTTTTATATTCTAACGAGACTGAATTTCTTGCGGGACTCGTAAAAGATCATAGAATAAAAGGTGCTAGATTCTCCAATCTCACTTATAGATATATTTATGATGTCCTTCCATCAATAACGCATCTTTTGCTGAATGGATCCCATTAATATATCTACCAGAGCTAGAGAGAAAGGAAACAACAAAAACCACAAGATCTACATATTTTTGGAAAATGGTCATCTAAGTACTAAAATTTACGACAAAAGGACGATTTTAGTTTCAAAATTATCAATTTCCCTTGCATGGGCAGAAATATTCCAACTTCTGCTTAAGAGTGTAAGTTTCGCAATTGATTCGCTACGAGAGAGCTCGCACAAATTATACAGGCTTCCTCATTAGATATAACTATCTCCGTGGCCGCCTTATTAATCAAGGCTTTAAAAAAAATACTTCTCATAAGATTATCAAAAACGTTCTTTAATAGATACCAATCTCTTGTGGAAAAATTTGAAGTTTCGTTCAGACATCTGATTCAAGATTCTTTTTTAAGTACTTGGGTGATCATTTCTTTCAACTGTCTACGACCTTTCAATAGCTATTGCTGTTTAGATGCTATCGGACACAACTGCATTAGAAGGGGAGGTTTGGCATGCCATAAAACTAGTTTAACCCAACATTTCTTTAGAAATGCCTGTACCAAGTCAGGTCCATTGCGATCGACAATTTTTCCGGTGGTTTCCACCTAATTTGTATTTTTATCTCATGGACTTCGGCTCTTGACAACTCTGTTCGGTAATTTTAATTGTTATTGCCCCCATATGAAGTTGGCTGTAAATTTGAATGTAAGCCACTGAAACGGAAAATATAGTTAAGGATACTTAATTTTTCTGAATGATGTCATTCAACTAAAGATGCGCGAGCATGCAAAGTTTGATGGTCCTCTCTTCGTATAGACCTAAATGCGGTCGAAAGAGACAAGTCAGTAGTCCACCTCGACTTCGGTGAACCTCGCTATTCAAAGAATAGTTAAAGCATTATCATTTTATCTCAAGAGCAGTAGATAAGTTATAATTTTGAAAATAGGCATTTACGAAAAATATGCTGCACTGATACGTGTTCAGCAACTACTGAACAACATCATGTCTAATTTTGTCCGGTCTTACAAAAAGTACGGAGTCGTTACATAAGATCACTGCTAAAACTGGAGCAAGCAAAAGCTGGCGTTGTCCGAAGGGGTCAAGATACCTGTCATGTAGCCTTGACTGCAATTTCATGTTTCAATGATTTTTTAAAAAAAATTTACATTCATGTCCATTTATTTGACTCTCTATATTAGGTTTGTTGTTTAATCTTTGTTTGTACATTTCAGTCTGGCATCTTTCAAGTAACTTTAACCTTAATTTATGGTTCAGTGACTTTGTTATTTATCTATCACTTCCATGATATACAACACCGATACTCACAACATTCGGTCAGTCGATGCTCCTAGAAGGATGCATCTCAGTTTGACACTTGGCAAATTGCCCTGACCTTAATTTCTTTGTTCATTTTAAAACATAGACTTTCCATTATTGGCTTGTTGCATCAAGGTTGGTCCGTGTCAGTCTGACAAATGCCATTGAACCCCGACCCCAATTTCATAATTCATTGACTTCTACTTTTTATTAACATTCATGCTCATTTCTCTACAGCTGTACCATGTAGTCTTGACAAATGTGGTCTGCTTTTATTTTTAATTGTATATATTATGCCTACCATTCAACTTTGACCTCTTTTTATGGTTTTGTGACTGTTTTTTTACATTAAAAAGTAAAATAAACCTTGGTCCATTTGCTTAATCTCACCATGTATTCATAGGGATTTGTCCCATGTACATTTACTCCATATCCCTTTATTTGTTCATTTTTTCAATTTTCTGAAATAGGTTCATTATGTATAGAACAAAGTTTGTATTCAGGCAATGCGTATCAGTGCTCATACCTGTTTATTTGATTTACTTGCATTCAAACGCACAACTTAATTAAAATCTGGCTTAATATATGGTAAGATCATTTACATTCAGCTTTGATAAAAGGTCAGCATCCAAGCAAATTAATATTAATGCAACCATGTTCCATAAGAATGAAAATTTTGTAATCATCACCTATGTTTATTTTAAACTGGCAATCAGGTTAGGGACGTTGAAGAGGGACCAATACAGATGAGTCGAAGTAAAACTTTAACAACCTAGCGAATAAATTCTATTCTTTATTTTATTTGAATGGGTAGTGCGATTTTGGATTCCCCTTAAAATTGTATGTGATCTTCCTGCTGATTATGCACAACAGGCCAAGCTATCACGATGGGGCTACGTCTACTTATTTTGAAGGGACGTCAAGGCTTTCCTAAAATAAGGGACTGTCATGTCTTCTGTTCGTTTGTGATCCAATGGTTGTTTTTCTTTTCCATTGAAAAATGAACTACGATAACACTAATAAATGCACAGAAATGTACAAATATTCCAATGTTATTAAGATCCATATGATATTGAATCCTTTGGCTGTTTAGAGAACGCTCCATTTCGTCAAAACATAGCTCTAGTGTCCTTGTTATGTTGTAGCTTCAGGCTTGGTCGCCGATTATCCAACATAGGAAATTTCTGTTGCTAGTGTGTTGATCTTTCCCCTGCAAAGAATCGAAGTATAATCGGTCTTAAACAATAACAGACCTTTCCTTTCAAACGATTCAATCGATTTTTTTTATGGTAATGACGTTGTCTTCACAACTGGCTAAGCTTCTACCAATATTGCTTTTATTCGTAAAACAGTTAGTAGTAAAGAAACTTTACATTAACCTTAATTATCTGGCCGTCGACATACTACCATCCTCCTTATCGTCAAATTAATCGCTGTGAATTCTTTACTTTGTTTTCATACCACAATCAAAAGAATACAAACAAAAAGAAAAAGATCGATAAAATTTCCTGCCGACATATCCATAAGGTCCTCCTTTAATGGCATTAAGCCACAAGTCCAGAAAGTTAAATTAGATTAGATCATATGAATTAAATTTCTAGATTATCTTCTTTAAATTTTTGGCGGCAAACTTAAGCGCACTGTAATCCATATGATGCATAAAGGGATTATATATTTTTCTAACTAGATAATAATTATATGAAAATCACAAACTAATCAAAATTTCTTCCGACACACACCTATAAAATGCAAAAATATATCTCTAATTTCCCCTTACTACAATTTCTGAATTTCTACATTATTTTATTGTGACTTTTGTTTACATACTTCAGGTATTTCGAAGGTAACACTAAAGAAACTAAGATATGATTTTAGATTAGCAAGAATTGATTTTCATAATGATGTTATTGCTAATTTTACTCAACTACCATCATGGCAAACAACAAGGAACATAGACTGCTAAATTTGCCTTGGACACTGGACGAGAAAATACTATGACATTAGACTTCAAGAAAAAAATATTCTGATTATCTATATAGATTGCAATGAATTGATCTAATATGGACGAGTGGTAATATAGTAATTCGCTCTATTTGACATTAATGCGATGATGAACAGGACTCACGACACATGTGTGACATACAAGGACATACCACAAGTGTCCTCCCTTGTTCTAATTTTTGAATGTTGGACTTTTGCTTACCTTAAATACTTTACATAATTTTTGGTAGGTGGAGGAGAGAAATTGAAATAAATGATGAAAGCTGTTCCTTTGTAATAATGATATGATTTTGATATAAAATAACGGGAATCTGAATCTGAAAAGACAGTGAATGCTTTGTGAGAATATATCCACCCTGAAGTTACTGATGCAATTGGGACCCAACTACAAAAGAATTAATTCCATTTTTCAGCTGACAACAAGTATGACCGCCAGAGCATATCATATGCACTTTTTGGAAAACTATACATTTCCGAAATATGTTTGTAAACATAACAGCAAATGACTGAATTTCTTAATGTATATTATTAAAGAGAATAAATATTTGTTTAATTACACGTGTAGAACCAAAAAAATTCACCAATATTCTGTTTCCTCAGTTAATATTTAGTTTAGTCTGTCACGTCGATTCTTTAAGTGGTCAGTTGGCTACCACGGAAGGTCAATCAAATATGGGAAAATAAATTATGGACAAAAATAGTGCCAGCAAATTTCATAACCTATTAATTACAAGAAGTCTTTGAGACTTTTGGGGCGAGGGGGGGGGGTCGGAAATAAATGATACGTTTTTGTGATGAGATCTAAATCAGACAGACGATTAATTATTTACATAGGCATTGCTTTATTGATTTTTTTCTCGAAGTGATCAATTCATTCCCAATTATAGATCTCAGTTGAACTTGTTGGATAGCCCTATAAATGGTTACAATTATACCCCAGTAGGATCTGTTTCGTTGTTATATTCATATGACATATGAAGCTAGCGCTATCCATTGTCTTATAAATCACAAGAAACATCTGCTATGTCTAATGACTTTCATTTCAGCACGTTTTAACATTGAAAGTCAAGGCATCCACCATAACCATAAACTGACAATCTGTTAACAACCGATGTTTTATTTAACTTTGTTACGTTATTTATTACTACCTTGGCGTTGCCTCTGATAGCGAACTGTTAGCTCCCAAGGGTTTTTACAAACCCACAGGTCAGAACTGAGGTACTGGTCAGAAAATCGAACAGATTTAAAATTCTAGAACGTTATGTTAAAGGGAGTATCTTCGTCGTGCATAGCTCTTTTCTCAAATGATTTTGGTTTTTCATTTATACTTTCTCTATAAGCTTTCTATATTTCGGTTTTTTGTCTTCAAGAATTCAAGATTTTAAAAATTTGAACATTACGGCCTTTGATACACAGCTCAAAATAGATGCTCACTTACGCATTTGATCTAAATTTTTGTAATATGAGTATATAGTTACATTGTCACAAACTTAAAGGCAAAGTCAAGTTATCCAAATACCACAGTATACCACGGGAGGTTTGTGTGTAACAAGGATAATATTTTATTTTTTTTCTAATTTTATTTCATCGAATGGACTTGTTAAACTAGCTTTTGATTTCGATTATCAGAAGATTTTTTACGTATATTGGCCTCTCACTGATAATGCATGTATCTATTGAAATACATAGTGCTTCTTTACAAAACCCTTCGGGAAGTTTTGACAGTGCGAGAGTGTTTTACCAGCTCCCCGAGCTAGCCACCACTTAAGCGGCTAGCACTCATTGACCCATCTAACCAAATTAGGTTTTGTATCTTTCTTTCCTTTTTCAACTAAGAGGTCTTGAAGAAGTAAGTAGTCTACCGGTTTGGGTTTTATTGTTATGTTTTTTCTGCAATGGGAAAACTGGATACAAAAAGGCCTGAGAGTATGGTTATCTAAAAACCGCTTTTACTCAGCTACTGGCATTTGGGATTGCCGGTACAGTGTGCAACTCTCCCGAATTCCTGTCATTGTTGATATTCTTTTGGATTGTAGCCTGTGATTGTAATAAGGACTGTCCAACAAGTTCAACTGAAATCTAGGTTGGGAATGTAGATATCACTTTGAGAAAAGTGTGCTATGATAAACAACAGGTGCGCAGTTTGCTTGATTTTCTTATTGATATTATATTTGTCACCTTTGAAGGTGCTATTTACCAATTACAAGTTGGCATACCAATGGTCACTAATTGTGCTTCTCTACTCGCATTCTTGTTTTATATGCTTACAAGACTAAATCAGAATATAAAGATGCTGGATACTTCCATCTCACTTATAGATACATTGATGATGTTCTTTCCACTAATAACGCGCCCTTTGCTAAATGGATCCCATTGAAATACCATCCAGAACTATATAAGGGAAACGACAGAAACCACTAGATATACATCTTTTTTGACTCGAATTTGACGGAAACGGTCATATCAGTACTAAAATTTTCGACGAAAAGGGACGATTTTTAATTTCAAAATTATCAATTTCCCTAACCTGAACAGTAATACTCCAGCTTCTGCTGCTTACACAGTTGATTCGTTACATGGAAGCTAGCACAAATTATTCAGACTTTCTCATTAGACATAGTTATCTCCGTGCCTGTCTTATTAATCATGTTTCAAAAAATTTCGTCTCATACGACTATTAAAAAAGTTCTTTGATAGATATCAGTCCCTTGTGAAAAATATTGAAGTTTCGGTACGAACTCTGATTCAAGATTCTTTTTTACTTGGTGTTGGGATGATCATTTCTTTTAACTGTTTACGACCTTTCAATATCAATTGCTGTTGAATTGCTACCAGACACTTCCGCAAATGAAGGGGAGGTTTTGCGTGTCATAAAACCAGTCTAATCCACCGTTTCGTTTAAAATGCCTCTACCAAGTCCGGACCATAGCGGTCGAAAATTTTTGCAGTGGTTCCACATGCTTTGTCTTTTTGCCACCTGGACTTTGGCTCTTGACGGTTGTGTCGGTAATTTTGTTTTTACTCCCAATTTCAGTTATTGTAGGTGTTTCCTGTTACATATATCTTTTTAAGATTGTTGTTAAGGAACTAAATAATTTTTAGTTTCGTTAGAAAACCAGAGTCAGGCTTAATTAAGTATGCAAATTTCTTGAAGTGTGATGTAATTTCGTTTTTCAATATCGGATAATGATATAAAAAATGTAATGATGTACATTATAAGTTAGAATGTGTGCGTCAACATTCCTGGTTGGCTAACTGCTGATAGAACATTGATTTTTGTTTGGAAAGACTCTAGCAACCAGACAACATGATTTGCATCATACAGTGCAAATAGTCTAATTTTATAACAAACACAATAGATAACAGTTAGAACCACTAATGTAATTTTCCATTTTTATATTTTTATGGTTGATGGAATTTATTGAATAAATTAATGTTAATAACGTATGAATACATACTGATAGTTTAATATATATCCTATATAAAGTAAATGGACTACTGAAACCTTTAGAACGAATTGATTTAGTCTTTAGAGTACGAAATTACATCAGTATGCTATACCTATGACATAAAGGTATCTATGAAATTAATTTCACAAATGTAATTAAGTTGAAATATGTTTTATTCATGAAAACATTAATACAATTTTGTATTTACAAAATTCACTAAACGAGATAGTTCTATTATTCTTCCAGAAAATCAATATGCAAGAGATATATCTACATAAAAATTAAAAAAAAGGAAAAAAAATACACTTTGCATTAATTCGGTAAAGGAACAACGTATTTTAAATGAGTACCTCTCACTTCATGTTTAAAGTAATTGAGGGGCCTAATGTCAAGCGCTTGATATAAAAGCAGGGAATATCTAGAAACAAGAATGAAAAGATATAGTAAATGCTCATAAGACAAAATCTACTAACAAATAAATGGTAAATGCATGTAGTGCAACGATACTTTTGTTGTTCTTTATTTTGAAGTTACCATGAGGCCTTCAACAATGAGCTTTGCTCATACCCCATTGTAAGTTAGCATAGATTTATAAAAATAATTCATACATAGTCAATTGTTACTTCACTTATTTGCATTGATTATTTCAGAGTCCGAGTAAAGCTGGTCCAGGAACATGTGGCGATATTTGCTTGAAAGGAACGATTAGGTAAAAGAAGATTGAAGTTTTCTAGGAAGGTGGACTTGATGATATTGTTGCCAGGAAATCATATAACTTTCAAAGTTGTATAATGGTTAAGGAAAATATATCGATCATAACAAATTGCAAAAGGGATTTTCCTGGCATATCTGCATAAATCGAAAGCAATTCTTTGTTGAAATTGAAAGGAATTCTTTTTTTTCTATGTCAATGTCTACATGCAAATTAACAAGATATTTTTGTATTGTATAAATCAATTAATGTTATACATCAGAAACCATCGACTTATATTGCATATCATATTTATACTTGTTTGTTTGATGAATTTTGTACATATTTGTATTAATATTGCTTTTTTCAAATTTTGTTTGGCAGTCCGATGTCAATTGCACTGCTTTGGATCTGAAAAGGGGATTTTGTCAGATTGTCGTTGGATATGTTTCAATAGGTTTTCTTAAGAATGAAGATAAGATATATATTTCACAATCTATATTACTAGAGTATTTTCTTCTGGAAGAAATTTCATTAAAATGTTATTTTAGGACAGATTTATGTGCATTTGATTCAAAAATTTCCTAGACGGTGGTATCATGATATTTACAGCAGAGTTAAAATATACTGTATGATTCTTACATTTCGCGGGATATTAATTTTCGCGCTGTTCGCATTTTCGTCGATAAGCACGAAAATTTATACCCGCGAATATTTTACTGTCGACATGAATATAAATGTACATAAAGACTTTTACTAAAAATCGCGAAATTAAAACCCCGCGAATAGATCCCACTTTGAAAACCGCAAAAATTTCGTTCCTCGATTATAAAGCCCTATACAGTAGTTTCAGTAAAATTTAATTGTCAAAATGAGTCATCCTTTTGTAGATAAGCTTCCGTAATACAATGAATTAACACACTCTTATAGAGACTGAATTGCTCTTAGAAGGTATTTTTTTCAATTTTCATAAACTAGTACTCAATGTTATTATCCCCTCTCTTTTTGAAGAAAGTTCGCGGATATTGTTTTCACCTCTGTCAGTCCGTCTGTCCGAAACGATGTGCCATGAACTAATCCTATATTTTTGGAATAAGGTTTTTGCTTTTGTTTGAATCAATTGGATTTCAAATATATTTGATTCCGATCTTGGTAAATTTCGTGAAAGTCTAAAAGATTTCTTTCAAGATTGTGGTCATGGAGTTAGTAGTCTACCTGTATTGGGTTTTATTCATATGTTTATTATACTATAGGAAAACGGGACAGATAAAGACGATCCTGGGTACCCATCAACCGATTTAACCCTACCGCTGGCTTTTGCTAGTACCAGTACCAAGTCCGGCTGTCCCAAGTTCCTATCATTGTTTACGTTTGTTCTTTGTCTTGTTCATGTGTAGCTCCCTGGCAGATTGTGGCATGTGACTATAATTTTCAGCCATTGTAGATGTTTCCTGTTATCCCCTTTGTTACATTTCTTATTTTTTGGAATTCTGCCTAGTAATTATACTTGAATAATTTGTTAAGTTTAGGATAAACGTTTGAATCAATTGGTAAAGACCACATATCTTTGGAGTTCGTCTTAGCAATCATACTTAAATAAGTTTTTAAGTTAGGACAAACATTTTAATTAAATGGATTTCAAAAGTACTTGATTCCAATTTTGATAAATTTCCTTATCACTTTTTAAATTCTAACCAGCAACCTTACTTTCAGAAATTGTTTCTATAAGAGCAAACATTTTCACTAATAGGATTTAAAAAGTATTTGATACCAGTTTTGGTATATTTGGTATAAGTCTCAAACACCAATTATTTTTGGGGAATTCTACATTGAAACCAATGTTTAAGAATTTGTTTCAATTAGAACAAACATTTTCATCACTTTATTTTCAAAATATATGATTCAATCAAGTTTGGTAATTTCCAGAAAGTCTCCTATACTACTTATTTTTTGGAATTCTGCCCAACAACCATACACCCTTGAATTCTATTGGTAAAAATAGCGACTATCAATAGTTTAATACCAAAAATATTTAGAAAAATTATGACCAGGGTGTTTATCAACTATTTTAAAACAGGGAGTGAGGGGAATATTAAGTATATTTAATGCACAATTCAGCATAAAATCGCATGTCAAAATTGTCCCCTCTTGCAATATGTCGTATTGACGGTGTTTAGTAATATCAAAATCTAATAAGTGTACGATTAAGTGATCCACAGTTTGTCTCTTAAAACCATTCTATATCAATACCATTTATAGCCAGTTTTTCATGAATGTAAATTTTTGGCAGGGTTTGGTCACTGTTAATATTACTGTTAATGGTTCTGCTTTGATCCATTTTTTTTCAATTTTTTGTTAATTTTTACAGTGTATACATGTTCTAAGGAGGTAGTTGTGGTATTATAAGCCTTTATCAGCATTGCCCTGTTTTGTTTAAAATGTATAAATGCTTTAAAGATATGGTTGTTACATTTGTTTTATACTTTTTAAGAGCTTTTATGATATTTATGTTCGATATGTTATGTGTTCAATTTTTCGATGTTCTCCCTACTTACAAACTTTGTACCTCATATGTTGTTTTAAATAAATGTGATCAATTTTAAGACTTCGAATCTTCATTTTAAGTAATAGTTCAAATACATTTTTAACTATTCTCAATTTACATGTAATTGGTTAAAAAAATTAAAATAATAATTTCAGCCGATGATCTTATGACATCGAACGTGAATTCAAAAAGCAAACTATGCATATATCAAATCTATCAAGTAGATTGTATGATCATGTTGCTGAAACCAGAGTGTCCTAAAATGGCGCACAATTAGTCCCCATAGGTACGAACATTAGTGAATGCTTACAAGCTATCTTAATAGACACTTGCTAAATGATAATTACAGACAGTTACATGTTAGTTGTTGTAATGTAGTGGTATAGAGAAAGGCAAAATAAATAAAGTAGTGAATAATATCAATTATGTTTGGCAATTTTGGCAAATCTTGCCTAACAAGCACAAGATGTGACCAATATTATTTTTCTCATTGTAACAGAACTCATTGCATCGGAAAAACACTTAATCTAGAATACAAAACAAAACAAAAAAAAAACAAAAAAAAAAAAAAAAAAAAAAAAAAAACAAAAAAAAACCAAACAAACAAACAAATAAGCAAACAAAAATGAACAAGAGCACCGTAAAACTAAAGCACTTGAAGCTGAATGGCATAAGAAATGAAGGTTCTCTGGAAGGGTGGGCTTGATCTGCTTGAATGGCATAAGAAATGAAGGTTCTCTGGAAGGGTGGGCTTGATCTGCTCCAAAGTATGTAAAGTACCATGTAAATTAAAATTGAAAGAGACGAGGCGATACAGGAGAGTCATTCGTTTTCTCAGTAACCTAAACTAATATCAAATACATCCCAAGACGACGCGATAATATTTTAAAAATTAGACGTATCTGATATGTTGATTGACTGATTAGTTAATGTTTTACGTCCAGTGGGTGATATTTCGGCTAGAACAAGTCTAGAATACATCGGCAAACCAATACCGAAGCAAGATCTATGAAAGGGGTAATTCTAAAATCAGAAATCCAAAATCACGGCAATTCACATCCAACACAAATTGTGACAGTATGACAAAGACAAAATAAATAAACAAAAATTAACAAGAAAGCCACATAACTAAAGCACTAGCAGTGTGAATCCTACAATAACTGAGGTATCCTCAGTTGCTCCGGAAGGATGAGCATGATCTGTTCCACGCGTGGCACCCGTCACACTCCCAGTGAAAAGTCCGGCTTTGTCAAAGTCGGTGGTAGTCCGGTAAAACTCCGGTAGAACAAGTAAATCACTTCAGAAAACTACAAGTAAAAGAAGATAGAAATAAAGGTAAAAGGGACAACCGAGCCAACGAATTTTAATTGCCACTTGAAAAGAGGAGAAATGGGTACAGGCAGGAAACAGAGTTTTCTATACCGCCTCGGAAGGCTGCTCTCCTTAGAAAAATATAAAAGGGCTCTTTATAGTACATGGAGCGTGGCATTTATCCACACAGTTTTTATACAATGGCTCGCGACCAGGCTTTCCGTATTATGAATTGACTATCTCGCATGGACAGAGCTTCCCATATCCACCACCTGGGGACGCGCCCGACAGATCTGTAGACGTAGACCTGAAAACCTATTGACTATACCTCGAATAGACATGGTATTCTCCTATCAATCACCTGGTGAAGCCCCGGCAGCTCTGTAGACGTATAGCCCCTGAAAACCGATTCAGGTGCCGGGCTGGGATGTTGTATATTTTTATTTAAATATAGGTTCTAATTTGAGACATATTTTCAAACCATGGTATTCGTGAATAAGTGTGATTATAACAAAGTTACTGACAGTATTGTCAGAAGCCAAAACCCAAAGAACAAAAAGACAATGTTGGTGCAAAATTATAACAAAGTCTTCACTTTGTACAAAATCATAATCTTCACTTTGTGCAAAATTATAACAATGTCTTCTCTTTCTACAGGCATTTCAAATGGTTGGTAAAACCATTTTTTTAAGGTTGACAAATCTGTTTACCGGTGTATTCCACTGCAGTAGTGTCTGCTAGCAACTCAACAGCAGTTATATTATTCAGAGGTCGTAGACAATAAGTGGAAATGTTCATACCGGTAACTATGTAAAAAAGAATACTGAATCACAGTTTGAACCGAAACTATAATATTTTCCACAAAGAACTGATATCTTTTGTAGAACTTGCTAATTTTCTGATACGGAGTTTTTTGAAGCCCTGATTTATGGAGATAAGTATATGAAAGAAGTGGACACATCACTGTATGGCAATTTTATTTCACAACCTACGAACAACACTTGAGATACAGTAGGGTATTAGTTATGGATGGATGTAAAGTAGAATGTACTGGACATTTGCAAAATTTTGACTGTAAATCAATTAATATAATGTAACAACGGAAAGACCTGACTATTTGAAAAGGGTACGTGAAATTTCACAAAATTTGTCATTTAAAATTAATTAACAAAGTTCGTATGATTTTCCACGTTTCTTTAAATAAAAAGAGGAGAATCAAAAATTTACTGTTTCAACAATGCACCTTCTCTGCGTGATGTTATGGAGAAAGACCGAATCAAATTTTAATGAGTATTGGTCTATTTCTATAGTGCGTTTACGCATCGGTTATAATGCAAATAATAAAATGCTTTAAAATGCACTTCAAATTTGCTTTAAATATTTAATCGTTGGCCTAATTAATGACTACTATATTGAACTAGCATAGTCGTCTTTCGATTCGACAAAAAAAAATGTCGCTCAAATCGCTCTTTAAGATGAATTTTGTTTGCTTGATTTTGGAACTGGCACATTACCGAATTAATATCCATAACTGGGTTTCTATATATTGTTCCTCATTGGCTTCATTTATTGCACCAAATGAATCAAAATATTTAGCGGATGGTGGATGAATTATATTTTAATCCAATGTGTAGACTCTCGGGTGAAATATTTTTCTTCAGCTGAAATCTAATTATAGTTTTCATATTGCGTATGCTTTGATACAATTCAAATTAATTTATTGTTTAAATTAGGGACCAAATCCTGTCCAACCTTACTGGTATCGAATCTTCAAACAGCAGAGCTCCTATCTCGAAAGTCTTGCTTGTATTCATAATAAAAGTTGTAAAATCCATAGTAACTTTTCTGCACTGTAATAATAATATTTTTTAATGAAAAACATTATTTCGTATAACAAATATTATCTATTCACAAGTAATTTACATGGATACCGGCTTAATTTGTGAAAAGATTTTTAGATTGGCATATTCCTGTTATCTTACAATTAAAACTAGAAAAACTGTGAGCAAAGCTCACTGATATATATCCCGCTCCCCTTTTTAATATCCAATCAAATCAAATTCTGAAATAAAAAGAGCACATCTACATTATTATACAAAGACTGTGTTAAAGTTTCATGAAAATCTATTCATTTGTTCAGAATAAGTAGCGCATAAGAGATGGGTACCCATTTGTAATGTTATGGCAAAGTCCATGTTTTGCTATGTGAATCCCAAAAATTCAATTTAATCAAGTTCTGAAGTAGGAGGTGCATATCTACATTTTGTCACAAAGACAGTTTTAAAGTTTCATGAGGTACAGGAGAAGTAGCGGATAAGAGATGGGCGCCCACTTGTAATGTAATGGCTTAGCCTAATTCCATGTTTTGCAATGGGAAACCCTAAAAAAATCTATCAAATCAAATTCTTAAATTGGAGGTGCACATCTGCATTATGTCACAAAAATTGTCTAAAAATTTCATGAAAATCTATTTAATGGTTCAGGAGGAGTAGCGGATAAGAAATAGGTACCCACTTGTAAAGTAATGGCCAAGTCCAATGTTTTGCTATGAGAAAACCCAAATATCAATCAAATCAAATTCTGAAATAGGAGGTGCACATCCATATTATGACAAAAAGACTGTGTCAAAGTTTCATGAAAATCTATTCATTGGTTCAGAAGGAGTAGCGGATAAGAGATGGGTACCCACTTGTAAAGTAATGGCCAAGTCCAATGTTTTGCCATGAGAAACCCCAAATATCAATCAAATCAAATTCTGACATAGGAGGTGCACATCCATTTATGTCACAAAGACTGTGACAAAGTTTCATAAAAATCTATTCAGTGGTTGTTCAGGAGGAGTAGCGGATAAGAGATGGGTACCCTTAGGTGCAACGGACGGACGGAAAGACGTACACCTCCAACACTATATACCCCCACTTTTCAAGCCGGGGGTATAAAAATATCTTAGGTTACGAACTAATGTAATGGCCAAGTCCAATGTTTTGCTATGGGAAACCCCAAATATCAATCAAATCAAATTCTGATATAGGAGGTGTACATCTACATTTAACACAAAGACTGTGTTTAATATGAAAAAGAAAGGAAATGGGGGTAAATGTCAAGGAGACAACATCCCATATCCTGGTTAAAACGACCCAAAACAAAAAAAAAATCAGTGGTTCAGGAGGAATTGAGGATAAGAGATGGGTACCCTCAGGTGCAACGGACGGACGGAAAGACGGACACCTCCAACACTATATACCCCCACTTTTCAAGCCGGGGGTATAAAAATATCTTAGATTACGAACTAAGGATTTCTAGTGTAAAACTTTCTCTTGCTTGTCTGTCTTCCCTTAAAGAAGTTTTATTTCCTTCAAATGTTTCATTTTTATAAGCACTAATAAGACATAAATTGTCGAAAGTGTTTTACAACATTTAAAAACATTGATTATAAAAAAACAACTTTGTTATTTTCAGAAAACAGCTGTGTAGCTTTCAGTAGAGAACACTGACACAACCCTCTCTGATTTTCTTGGTCAATAAGCTAAACAAAGGGACTAATGGATGATGTCTGCTTCTTAAGGGTAGAATTCATCAATGCCATACTGCGTTGCTTGAAACCTAAGCAGAAAAATATGTCTGTAAACAGCATTTACTTTCATATATAATCCACTAAATTGGCTGTAATTGGGAAGGATGCACAAGGCCATTTTTTCCATATGAACACACAATCTGCCAATAATATTTGGGGCGTCCGGTCCACTATTTGGACATCCTGCATGATCTATATATCTAGGCATAACAGTAATAGTGTGAACAGTTCTCAAACAAAATTTTTCTACATCTTTTTCGGAACTGCATAAAATGCTAGAGATTAAATATATATAAAAGCATGTGTAGTGCATGATCATTCCGTGTTATATAATGTAGACGAAATCTGCAAACATAGTAACTAAGGACAATAACTACTATACCGAGCAATATAATCATTTTTTATTTATTTATTTATTTTTTTATTTGTTTCTTTTCACCACGTTAACTGACAATGTCTAACTAGTTATTAAATATTGACATTCATATCGTAATGTACGGTGCGTATCCACCCATCAAGCATAATTGACGTATGTTTGTCAAAGGATAAATGCATAACATAGTTTCACCTACTCGAAGCAACTTATAACCTATGTATTTCTTTGGCCTGTTAAATTTATTTAAATTTTAATCAAACGTTGTTTGCATACAAAGTAAACTATATTTATGTACTAAAATGACGTTAAATAAGGCGGGTGCACTTTTGTTTACCTGTTGATATGACATCAAAATAACTTGCCGCTTAATTTATCTACACTACAAGTGCATTTTTCGCAATTTTATCCCCAACAGCAACTTAAATCTCGAAAGAAGCACATGTGAAATGGTAAAGTGTGGCTCCTCATGACTTTATTGGGTGTAGCCAGGGTATCAAATAATCAGATTTTTTGATAGGGTCTTTGCATTTTAACTAAACACATCCTAAATTTCTAAAATCTGAATTGTATGGACACAGGTTATGTATTCCGGTATATGCATGAAATCATTATGCTAAACTCCTCACAGGAAGGGATCTTGGTGGAAGCTGTATACTGAGGGTACATAATTTAATTTGTCAGTTGGTAACGGGTCTGGAGCTGGCATGTCAGTTAACTGCTAGTAGTCTCTTGTGATTTCATGTTTATGTCCGTATATTTACTTCTGTAAGTTTCATTTGTCACAATTGACTCAGTCCTGTTGCTTACTGAATTTTACTGTTGTTACGATTGTTTTTTTATTTATCACATTGCCTATAGGGGGAAGGTTAGGGCCCAATAAAACTAGTTTAACCCCGCCACAGCAGGTTTGCGCCTGTCCTAAGTCAGGAAATTTATAAAGCCTTTGTGTGTCTTGTCTGTTTTCTAGTTAGTTTACTTTATGCCTATAGGAGTCTAGGATGATGCTTATTTCGCTGAACTTGATTACTCTTTATTTAGGGGCCGACTCCGACCTGCCGTTGGGTGTGGGGTTTCCTCACCGTTCATTGAAGATCTTATGGCGACTTTGAGTTGTTATAACTCCCCTTTGGGTCGTTGTCTCTTTGGCACATTCCCCGTTTCCCTTCTTTTTTTCTGTATGTAATCAATAATTTTTTAATAAAAATAGAGTTATTTTAGTAAATTTCACAAAATATGGCAATCAAATAATTTTGAGGAGGTTGTGATAATCAATTTTATACTGTTAATCAATTAGTCACCGATAACCCCGTTGATCATAAAAATCCAGAATAAAGCGCACGAGAAAGCTCTAAAAACACATTTTGGCACCTTTTATCACGACGTCAGCAAAATAAAAAATGGTTATATCAGATAACTAAATACCGAAGTTACTGTAAATTTATTTTCTGCATATGCGCATTTCGACAACTTATGTCTCTTCAGTGCAGATAAAATTTAAACATTTGGAAGACCAAATATGACGGATTATGCCTAAAGAGGTTAATCACCAGAAATCTGGAAAAAAATCCAACATTTGATAGTTTTTCCAATAGAACTGGTTTATAATTTGTCGGGAGATTGAACCTCTTGATTTTTCATAGGTTTCATGCAGACTATGCTCCTTCATAGAGAATGTAGATGTTATAATTACAATTTATGAACTGCTTGTTTCAATGTGTTGGGAATGGAATATTATAGAAAACATAGGGGTTAAACAAGAGGAGTTGGAATCTTAACCCGAGGATCATACTACCATAATGTCAGTTCTGTGTAAAGAAATACTCTTTAGTACATGTATGTTTAAAAACATTTTAATGACCAAGTATTTCAAGTATTTTAAGAAATCAAATGCCACATGTCTGTAAATAAACATATAAAGAACGAGTACACATTATTTTCATACATTGTATATAAATTGTATAAAAAGGAAGCTATAAATTGTTTTCAAAATAAAAAAGATTTATGACCACTATTCAAGCAGCGTAATCTGTTGATTCAATACCCTTTCTATATTTCTGGACAGAGGAGCAGAATCATTTGGGTCGTATAATCTAAATGTCCTACCCCTACCCATTTTGAGATCCTTTCAACTCGTTGCCCTGGATGTCCCTTCCATCTTTATAAAAATGCAAATCTTTTCTCGTCCTCGTCCTGATAAAGCTGAAATACTGCTCACTGGACGTAAAACTCTAACAGATCAACCGATCAACTTTATACATTAGTGATAGGAAAATATACTGTATTCATTTAAAGTTATTCATTATTAATTACTAAAGTAGCAGGGGCGTTTACCACTACAGATCAAGATTTTTCGTATTTCCTACGGATTTTAAAGTGAAAATACGCACTACGGATATACGATTTACTCCTACACTGTAATCCTGGGAATGAAACATACCTATTTCCAAAATTGGGCGATCACTGTTAAAGAGAAGCTTCCGATAGAAAAACGACGTTCTTTAAAGCACACAATTAATATGGGTCTCTGTCAAAACAATGCTGCAAGGCGTGCCCCAGGCGTGCCCCCAGCTGAGAAATGCTCTGTTATGCGGGATCGTCAAGTCATAATTCAAAAAGCACACAGACCATAGGAGACCATCTGTGATTGCAAACGTCACGCCCTATGAGTATAAAGACCCATCTATGTTTTTCGTACAACACCAGACCAACAGGGGTCGTAAAGAATTCTAAATGTCCTGCCCATACCCATTTCTTCTGTTTTCCAGTGTCGATAAAAACTCGCTGCTCTATTTTTCAATTTTTTTCATATCTTTCTTCTTTGGCTCATATTTTAGTTGAATTTATTAATTTGACCCCTTATATATTTCTCGTAGACGGGCAAATTCGCTAAGGGTCGGACGAAAGGCTTAATTTCCTGTTTCTACCAATTTCTCCTATTTTTCAGTCGCAGTGGGGTAGATATTTTTTTTTTGCAATTTAGAACAGCTTATGCGAAAATCTGTAATATATATTTATTATGACTGAATATTTGTTAAGTACATGAAGTATTAAAATCAGGTTGCTAAATATTCCATTTTGGAAATTCAGAAAATTACCACATTCTTCCTTTGGTAGAAAAAAATAGGTTAATCAGAGAACCATATACAGTGCAATCTGTTCCATATACAAGACGGGTAAGACAGTATGCTAATTATAACTATAAAAGGGTAACAAACATTTTTGCAACAAGAGAACAATTACAACACATGTCGGTAGCGCACTTAGGGACCGGCTATTTAACCTGAAAAGGGGGTATGTTTTTTTTTATGGACAGACAATTTTTTTCGCGTGTATCAACAAAATATTTTTTTTTCAAAATTAACATTATTTTTTGGGACAGAAAGCCTCCTTCAGAATTTTTTTTTTCATCATTTTGGCAGCCAAACTATTTTTTCACATAAAATAAAATCAGCTCCAAATTGTTTTTTTTTTAGAAAAAAAACCATAGCCCCCCCCCCCCTTTTCAAGTCAAATGGTCGGTCTCTTAAATATTGGATTGATAGCAGAAAAAAAATCATCAATCTATGTCGGTCGTTTATTGGATTGACAACAAAGAACATCTACACTACATGTCGTTGGTATCTAAAATAATGAATTGACAACTTGAAACATCCGCAGTATACAATAGTAATTGATTATTTAGAGTTTAGCGTAAATTGAGCAATATTTTAGCTATATCAGGACGAGAACAAGTTAATTAATTAAAAGAATGTAAGTTAAAAAATAAAGGTGGAAGGGACAACCGGGGGCAACAAGTTTTGATTATCATTGGAAAGGGGAGAAATAGGTAGGGACAGGAAATTAAGGTTTCAAAACGACTCGTAGTGGGTCTGCTCTCCTTCGAAAACATAGAATGAACTTTATACTGTATGGGACGTGGCGTTTTCTCCACACAGTTTGTATACAATGGTTCGCAGTTAGGCTTTCCGTATTATGACCTGACTACCTGCATAAATAGGGCATTTCCCTATCCACCACCAGAGGACGCCAGACGGATTTTTACCCTGAGCTCATGAAAACTGATTCAGGACTGAGGTTCAGTGTACCAAAATAAGGGAGCAAACAATTAATCAATTTAGGGTGGGGGCCACGGTCAAATTTGAATAAAAAGGCAGCATGTTAGCATACGGCAACATAAAATCAAGGATGACCATATGGGTGAAGAAAAAAAAGGCAGAATTCAACTGATTTATAACTAAGATTTGGATATGTTATTAAAAATGAAATCCATGACAGGCTTGGAACAGAAATGAAAAGTCAGGACAGAAGTTGCACATCAAAAATAATCCTGAATGAAAAACTTTACCATAGCCCATAAAAATCAAATGGTTGCTCTTTTATGAATTGACAAGAGATGACATCCACTGTGACAGTATTTTTCTTTAGTGTACTGAAATAATGGATTAACAACAGAGATTATATGCATGTAACTATAGCAACAGAAAACATCTTCAGTACTTGTCGGTACTAAAACAGAGAATATCTACGACGTGTACTGAAATAATGTATTGACAAACGGTGCATGTTGGTATTGTACTGAAATAAAAGGATAACAAGAACATCAACGTTACAGTACATGTTTGTAGTGTACTGAAAAGGGGATTTACAGCAGAAAACATCTACAGGATAACAGAAAACATTTACAGTACATGTCAGTAATGTACTAAGATACTGACAATACAAGTGGACAACCTGCGTAGAGAAAGATTTAACTTCCAAACATCCATTATAGTTAATGTCGGTCCATGTGACACTCAACAATTCAAAATCCTGAAAGCTTTCTTTTTAAATTTAAACACTGGGGTAGAAGTGAGTATCGACAATTTCCTTATTTACGTGAATGGCATTTAATTTCTATCGATTAAGTGTCTGATTGGCGTAAATGTGCACCTTTTTGCAGTCAATTTGTTACTAAAGCCAATCAGGCACTTAATCGAGTCGCATCTACAGAAATTAAATGCCATTAACGTAAAGAAGGAAATTCTCGATACGCGACCCCAGTGTTTAATCTTTTAAAAGTTTGACCAATAATCTATCGACCAATGCAGAAACATCAACAATGCAGTAAAGAATCCACTAAGGGACCGATCATTTAACCTGAAAGGGGGGGTATGGTTTTTTTTTCTTGGCAGAAAATGTTTTTCGCGCTTCGCGCGAAACAAATTATTTATTTTTTGCACGCGTATCAACAAAATTTTTTTTTTTCAAAATTAACATTATTTTTTTGGGCAGAAAGCCTCATTCAGAAA